>APFE031088997.1:15982-33289 GCA_000404065.3 Pinus taeda | reverse complement strand
ATAGTCGTCTATTATTATTGATAAAACAAAAGAGAATACAACCAAGTTCTGATGTCAAATCCTCCTTTGGCTGGGTGAATCAGCAACACATGCCTTGCAAAGCTTGTAGGGGATGGGAACAAGCCTCTCTCTCCTTGATCACTTGGACATGGGTCTCCTCCTTAAAGATTTAACCTTATAGGGATACACAAGACCTCTTACAAGATGAGCTTAGCAATCCTCAGACTTTGGGAGCTTGAAAAGTAGAATTATTGACTAAGAATTACCAACTAGCTTGTCAAAGGGGAAGGAACAAGCTTATATAGGGATAGGAGGAGTAGATAAGACCATCCACTTGATTCATGGGATTGTCCTTATCATTAGGAAGCTTCCATGAGAGGTGGAGAACTACTTCCCTCCTTGGGAGATACGAAGCCCAACTGAACCAATTCAAATTGGAATTAGTTTATGGATAAGGTGGAAGGAACCTTCGGAAGTTTGATGGTTAAAAACTTTACCCAACTGGGTTGGCACTAGTGCGACTCTGAGACATAGCGCCATCTGGCGCGTCCTCTTTGGAGGATTTACCCCATTGGTGCGAGCAATACACTATGGAACAACGCCAATGGAGAAAGGGCTACATTTTTGGGTATTTTGCAGAAGGTGTCTTCAGGGCATATAGAGTACATTCTCTAAGGGATACAAAGCAGGTGTTTTCAAGTCATGTCACTCCTCACAGGTCCTGGAATAGGTCCTCCAATGTACGGGAGAAGGGGTAACAGGGACGGTGACAAAATACTGTGTAACACCTACATATAGGATGCAGGCATAAAATCAACATCAAGATCAAGGTGTGGGTGCAGTTCACAGAGGATTCCAAGGATGAGGAAGAGGCTAAGGAGGAGGAGCCGGAAGGGTCTTGGACAGATTATTTGTTACAACTGTGGGGAGGTAGGTCATTTTGCACATGACTGTCAGAATATGACACACCCATCCTATCAGTATTGTAGGCAGTTTGACCATGTCATAAAATACTGCCCAAATCTTATAGCAAATATGAAAGAAAAGAAGACTTAGACCCAACCACCAATGCAAAATATCTAAATGATGAGAGAAGAGCCTTGCGAAGATGATCCTAATATCAATACCATGATGCAAAGTAGTATAGCTATTGGAGAAGATAAAGGGAAGAAGTTAGAAGTTGATGGATGGGTAAGTAAGGCTACTGAAAAGGAAGTTGGGTTTGATTTAAGAAAAATGAAGGAAACCTTTATGGAAGTGTTGAAGCCCCAAAAATTAGATCTACAACAAAGGGGATACCCACCGGGTCCAGACCTTGAAAGCAACTCCTTTTCTGTTTGGGATGGTGGGTTTGACTGGGGATAATTGGACCAGTTTCCCAATTTGTGTGTGTGTGATGAGAATTGATATTTCCTTTCTAATAATTCCTAAGTAAAATGCTTTTATTCTAAATCTAATTTAACAATATGCAATTGTATTCTAATGAATATAAATATCTAATTCTAAAACTAACCCGGGATTTAACCGTTCAGTTATGCGATCTAAAATAATTTCTAACAACAATTGGTAATAAATATCATTCAATTACTATGAGAAAAGAATTCAATAAAAATGAACCATTTCGTATAAAAAGTTAGCCGAAACAATTGTGAGAAACATATCGCATAATAAGTCATTCATACATTAAGCATAAATAGAATAGTCATCACCGTACAGAAGTGCCAAATGATAACTCAAACATTCAAGCATTCATATATAAATAACTGAACACAAATATCACCTTAACACATAAGCAAAAATCATTAAGAGATAAAAGTACTATTGATAACAAGTTCTACTCATGAGCTTCAACAATAATGATTTATCTCTTCCTAACTCAACATCTACTAAGATTACAAAAGTGCATTTTAGTAGTAGACATTAAACACAGATATCAATAAATCTTGTTCCATTCATTCATCAAAACCTCCTCCGAGGGTGCAGAAGTGCATGTTCTGAGTAAACGTTTTTGAAAAATTTCAGGACCCTTCTCTAAATGCATGAGAGGGGTTGAAATACTACTAGCTAAATCCTAAAAGTAGTCTATTACAAAAATATAGGAGGAGGTTTAAATGACCATCCTCATCTAAGGAAAAAATAAATCAAAACTAAAACTAAAGCTAAAACTAAATCTGAATCTGGAAATTAACTATCTATGTATCTGTTCTCTGTGGTCACAAGCATTCAGCATCAGCTTGACGAGAGTTGGTTGGCTGACCTCCGATTTTAGTTGCCCTGCGAAAACAGAATTAGCAAGTGCTGGCGCTATCTTCTCGGTAGAGTTAATAAGGCATTTGAGAGTCTTGCATTGACTATGCGGTTTAAGCAATTACATTTAAGGATATCCTTGATAAATACCATTGGTTCATAGAGCTCGGGTTTTTCCTTTAGTCTTTAGCACTTTTTTTCTACAATTTTCCGAGCTTACAGGCAACTGAGTGATCGGAGGCTTGCCTTCTCAAGGGGTTTTGCCTGGCTTAGCGCAATCGCACATCAGAAACTGCCTCCGTTTCTCGATCCGAGCTTCCCTGGTGATAGTTTTCGCCTCTTGCGCATTTTGTTAGAGGATATATAAACCTTAAATTTTGTGAAGTGAAAGACCCAATGAGTTCTTGACTCTGAGTCTTAAATTTTCTGTCTGTTATGTTAGCACTATCCAGTACCCATTTGACCATGTCTGTGTGTGGAAGAATCTTGGGTCTCGCTGCTATCCGGTGCAAGAATGAACATGAAAGTTCTGTAATCGACGCCTTAGATGACCTGTGCAAGTCTAAAATTGCTTTAACTTCCACTACTCTGGGATTTTCTTCTTCGAGTAGACTGTACATGCCTTCCCAAGTAGTTATGCCAGTGTCTCTGTTACAAGTGGTGTCTGTGTATAAGGGTGTCATTTCTTTGTCTTCAGAAATCAGAGCTTTTCCCTTTTTTCCCATTATACTCTAAACACTGCTACGTATACCTTTCTACTTTCTGCTCCTGTAATTTACAAATAAGGAAAGAGTAATGATAAGAAATAAGGTGACGGGAAAGCTTTTAATGCCGAAATCATATAAAATATACCAGCCTACGTGAAATGACCTTTTGATCAGATTCAAACCTTGTTTCATTAATGATCATCAACTAAATAAAAAAATTAACATTAATGCGCATAACTTGGCATCGGATTACAAAATTTTTTTTTGAACGATGAGCCCTGCAGATCTGCGATTTTGCGATTTGATTCACAATATCACAGATCACAATATCGCTAATCCGTTGTGTTTAACAATCGTATTTCACCACATGTTTCTGCAAGATGCGATTTGCGAGATGCGATATCACATATCGCCGGGTTGAGGTATTTTACCTTAAGTGATACTTGGGGCATATGAACACTGCGATGCGCGATGAGCTTCTTTAGTGTGCGATCTCGCATCGCAATTTCACAGTCTTAGTAGTTTGCTTATATGGTGTCATCCATTACCTTTTTGTGATGCAACGCTTTATTATTGAGAGAATGATTTTGTTCGAACTTATCATAAAACTTAAGTCCTTTTGGATTTTTGTGGGTGTTCTCCTAAGTTTATGATAGTAAGATTTATTCAAAAAGGGAATATAAGTACTAATTTATTTTTATTTTTTAGAGAAGAGTCCCCACTTATTTAGTATTAGTAATAAAACTAAATAAGAAGGGGGGTTGTTGTTGGCCACAACAGGAAGATAAAAAGAGATTCTCATAAGCTTCTACAATAGGAAGCTAGGATAAGTTTGGAGGAAATGATGTTGCGTAGGACATAGACCCTTCGTTATCGACGACATTTTTGAGGACTTGCATGAAGCTTCGAAGGGATAGGAAGGCGGTAGAAGGGCTACAAGAACTAACAGATAACTGTAATGGTAAAAATAAACCTCTACTGGAATAGGGCGTAGTATGTAAAGTGGGCAAAAGCACAAAGTGAAATGGTCACGAGATGAGACTAACTGCGCAGATCGAAGAGTACGAAATGGATCAGGTAATTCTTGATCTGGGATCTAATGCAAACATTTTGCCGAAGAAAACTTGGGAAAGAATGAGGAGACTTGTGCTATAGTGGTCTCATATCCAGCTACACATGGTGAACCAACAAAATATCTTTCCTATGGGGCAGGGTAATGGTATATATTGAAGAAGCAAGCGCTCTAACTGATTTTGAAGTGATCAAGATAGTCGACGATAACAATCCCTGTCCCGCGCTACTTGGAATCGATTGGGCCTTTGACATGGACGCGGTCATAAATCTCAAGAAGTACAGAATGACATTCGAAAGGAAGGAGCTCAGGGTTAATGTTCCATTGGATCCGACTGAAGGTGCACGATATACTGAACCAGTCCGTGATTATGAAGAAGATAATGATATTGATCATATCTATAAGATCACTACACATGATGAGGAATGGATCAACCCCATCGTGGATGGACGAGTCGTGTGGGATAGGGATAGTTCCTCCACTTCAAATTCTAATGAGGAGCTTGAGCATTGGTAGAACCGATTACATGAAGTATCATCACTACACTGTAATAGGATTACAAAGTTGCTCTGATGTATGAAATTTACCTTATTATAGTGGTTTAGAAGATGTTAATTTGATTTTGGATAAGTTTGAAAGGGATGTATCATAAGAACATCAGTTCCAAGCTCTAGATATTGCATTGCGAGCTATGCCTGCCCATTGGTGGGGTATGCACAAGGAAATATTTGCCGATTGGAAGGAGTACCAGAGAATGATGAAGTTGAGGTTTGGGTACGCCAATACCCACATGGTGGAGAAATATATAGGGAAGGATGATGCACGTGAGAATTTTTCGTGATGGAGAAGAACCGTAGCGGTAGTGGGTTCACATCTTTCGTCATACTTTGGACACCATCCCAATGAACTGGTATTTGGAAACTGAGTTGTGACACGAGACCATAGAATGGGACATCCTGAAGGAGAGATTTATGTGAACTTTCAGCTTTGAAGATGGATTTGAGTGTATAGATGAGGCACTGCAAGAAATCAAAGTTGCGATATTCAAACTGCCTGAAGAGCCAGTTGAGTGGGTACAACTAGATTGGAATACGCAGATGTGCCATGCGCTTGAATGTTATAATGTGACCAGAGAGGAGGGCAAAGAAGATCCCAGAAACATAAATATTCTCGAGCCTAAAGGACAACGTGAAGTTGAGGAGCCTAAGGCAGATATCCCTGATATATGAGAGCCTTTAGAAAACAAGCAAGTGAATATTGGGTTAGAAGCTCAGCTGAAGTTTGCGAATATAGGTGACTATTGGGATGAAGATACAGTTGATAAGGTCGCAGAGCTGTTGCATGAGTATTAAGACTTGTTTCCCACCAATGTCTCTGATCTAAAAGGGATAGTAGGGGATTTGGGCATCATGAAGATCACTTT
The DNA here is from genome assembly GCA_000404065.3 of Pinus taeda. Taxonomy (NCBI): domain Eukaryota; kingdom Viridiplantae; phylum Streptophyta; class Pinopsida; order Pinales; family Pinaceae; genus Pinus; species Pinus taeda. The sequence goes on along the minus strand of APFE031088997.1, from coordinate 27,840 downwards.
GAAGCTAGATGCGAAGGCCGTAAAGAAACACCCCTACCGATTAAATCCCAAGTATAAGGAAAAAGTGCGCAAGGAGTTGAATAAGATGTTGGAAGCTAGGATCATTAAACTTGCAGAGGAATCAGATAGGGTGAGTCCCATGTTAGTTCAAGAAAATAAGTAGCAGGATGAAATCTGGATATGCATAAACCTGAGGAAGTTGAATGATGTGTGTCTCCATGATCCATTCTCTACGTCGTTTATAGACAAGGTACTAGAGAATGTTGGAGGGCAAGAAGCCTACTCGTTCATGGATGGGTTCTCGGGGTACCACTAGATCAAGATCACATCAGAGGATCGAAGTAAGACCACCTTTGCGATTGAGTGGGGTTGTTTTCAATATACTGTGATGCATTTTGGGCTGAAGAATGTGTTTTCAATCTTTTCACAAGTGGTAATTGCAACCTTTAAGGAATTTATCCACAAAGTTTTGGAGGTCTACTTTAATTACTGCATAATGTTTGGATTGGTAAAGCACCATGTTGCTAGTCTGCACCTCATGTTGGATAACTGTCGAAGACATCAGATATCCCTTAACCTAAAAAAGTGCATATTCTGCGTATCTTATGGAATACTTTTAGGTCATGTGGTTTGCAAGTAGGGATTGATGGTAGACACTGCGAAGATAACAATCATTGTTAATTTGGAGGCCCCGAAGAATGTTAAGAAGTTGCGCGCAACATTCGGCCATACTAGATATTGTAGAAAGTTCATCAAGGCATATGCGCAAATAACTGCATCAATGGAAAGACTATTGAAAAAGGATGCAAAATTCTCCTAGGATGAGGATTTCCAAAAAATTCTAGATGTTTTGAAGGAGTAAATGGTCACTGTGCCCATTTTGGTTTTCCCTGATTAGAAAAAAGAGTTTCATGTTCATGTAGATGCATCTTGTATTGCGGTAGGTGTGGTGTTGACCCAACCAGGCGACAGAGACATTGACCACCCTATAGCATTTGTGAGTAGAAAGTTGTTGAAGATGGAAAAGAATTACTGGACCACAGAGCGTGAAGGGCTAGCTATGGTGTATGCGCTGTAGAAAGTTTGGCACTATCTATTGGGAGCACACTTCAAGATGTATACAAACCATTTTGCTCTAAAATAATTGGTCAACAAGCCTGTGTTGGGGAGGAAGATTTGCAGGTGGTTGTTTATATTCCAGGAATACGATTTTGAGGTAATTGTAAAGCTAGGACACTGAATTTTGGTCCTAATCACCTCTCATGGATTGAGACAGGTGATGATCCTACAAGTTTGGAAGACAGGTTGCCTGATTCACAACTCTTCATTGTTCGCGTTGCAGATGATCACTTCACAGATATAATTCAATTTTTGTCTACAGGTACAACCCCAGAAGGATATTCAATGCACCAGAAGAAAGAGTTTATGGTATGGGTGGCTGGATTTTGTGTGATCACTGGACACTTATACAAAATGGGCTCTAATGAAATATTGTGCAGATATGTCCTAGAGTATGAATGACCAATCATTCTTGCAGAAGCACATTGAGGAGTAGCGGGAGGAAATTACACAGGGAGAGAGACTGCGCAAAAGATCCTACACGTAGGAGTTTGGTGGCCTACAGGGCATAAGAACTCTAAGACCTATTACAGGACATGCGATGTTTGTCAGAGGACGGGGAGACCATCACAAAGGGATGAATTTCCACTAAATCCGCAAGTGACGTTACAGGTGTTCGATAAGTGGGTGATAAACTTTGTGGGTCCAATTCATCCACCAGGGAAAAAGGTGGGGGCTAGACATATTATTACAATGGCTGGATACTTGACCAGGTGGGCAGAAGCACAACCTATCAAATACTGTAGCGAAACTACAGTCACGAAGTTTATCTTCGAGTGTATTTTCTCTCGGTTCAGATGCCTTAAAATTTTAATGAGTGATAAGGGCACACACTTCATAAATGAAACAATTGCTGTGATGCTTGAGGAATTCTAGGTATGTCATCGGAAGAGTACGCCTTATCACCTCAAGCCAATGGCACAGTAGAAGCCTTCAATAAAATTCTAGAGAGTGCTTGGACAAAGATCTCCAACACGAAGCGAAATGACATTGATGTGCACATACCAACAGTACTTTGGGCGTACAAGACTACTAGTAAGAAGTTTACAGGCCAAACCTCGTTTAGATTGGTATATGGGAAGGAGGGCATAATGCCCATGGAATATATTGTGCCCAATTTGTGGATTGCAGCATTGGCAGACATGGCTGATCACGATACTATGGAGGAGTGACTCGTGCAACAGGTATAACTGGAAGAGGATTGCTTCTTATAATGATTTCATCAACAGGTGTAGAAGGACGTGAAAAGGCATGGCATGATCGCCATATAAAGTAGTACACCTTCAAGATTGATGATTTAGTGTTTCTTTATGATAGTAAATTTACAAAATTCCTCGGGAAATTTCAAATGCATTAGTTAGGACCTTATGTTGTTAAGGAAATTATATATGGTTGTGTAGTTTAGCTCATGAAGCTGAATGGGGACTTATTCCTAGGAAAAGTCAATGGTAGTCAAATGAAGTTATATAGGGGTGATCTCACCCCTGCACAATGACTATATGATTACGGGATAATCTTAGTACTCCAGGAAAATACAAGGAAGTACAAAACTATAAACTACACTTCCAAAAAATTGGAAAGCCGAAGTAAGGGGGTTGTGCGATGGATTGGAGTAAGGCACTGAGGGGAGTTGCGTCAAAGGAGTTGTGCCACAAGGTTGGTGCTGTGCGACCTAGCCAAAAAGTGAACGTTGGAAGCACTGTAGATGATTGGATGGCAAAATTTCTGTTGAAAGGAGTGGCGAAGATGCATTTATGGAGCATATCTTTGGAAATATGTTGCCAAAGATGCATTAATGATTCGAAATTGGAAGGAACCATTGGATTTGAATTCAAATTCATCTATAAATATGGCATGCCACTTTGCATTCGAACAATTTTCTTCCCAAGAGTCTGCCTTAAGATTTCTCACCTTGCTTTGTGCCAAGAGCAGAACTATATGTCTGTGCTAGATTGGGAGGAACTCTTTTCACGACCAGGGTTGGAAAATGTGCCTAAATACTTTCATAAGAGTTTTATGGAAAAAATGACTGCAACTCCCCCTGAGGCATAGGCAACCCCATCTTTCCGTGCAGGATTTCCGGCAATGGTGCCTAGGTCTCCTAGATCTAAGCCTTTTGCATCCAAGGTAGCAAATAAGAAGGAGAAGAAGCCTCAGTAGGTTCTTGTGAGGCAGTCACTGTGGAAAAACCCCACGGAAATCCACTAAAAGGGGAATATGGATCGAGATCAACAGCTGACAGAGCCAATGTATTTAGATGAAGAAGTGTTGTGCAAAGGTGTAGAGGAAATTGATGTTGAGGAGGGTGAACCGATGACTTGGCTTTCGAAGTATATTCCATTGCGAAAGGCCACGACTAAAGTACCAAAGGATCCAGACAATGCGAAGTTCATGGTGCGCATGCCACTATTGCCGAAGAAGGTGGTGTTTGACGGTGTGTTATTGGCCTGCATACCAACACTCAATATGGAGGATTGGGACTTAGAGGACCATGAGAAGTTCCCTCAGTTGGCGTTGAGAAAATACCTCTCCAAGGTATATTATGAAGAGTCAGAGGTCATGCGGATGGAGCCAATGAAATGGGTAGATGGTTTTAGGGTCGCGGGGCTCCTAAACATGCTTTGGGTGTCGCACTTGAGTCGAACCAACATAAACACTATATGTGTGTGCCAATTACTCACACTAGTGCATGATGGGTGTCTCTGGATGGGAGAACCCATCCTGATCATAGACCTGTTAATCCATTGGATTACATTGCTTCCATATCAAGGAGTGGACCTTGCCGAGGCATTTGGAGGAAAAAAGTAGGAAAAGAAGCTCATAGACCAAATGAAGAGTGAGTTTGTCCTAATAAAGAAGTTGTGTAGATACTCCATCCACTCTATCTTAGATCCCGCAGTGCAATTTATCGCACAGATATTAGCAGGGAAGATAATGCGTAAGTGTCGTGCAGATATGTACAATCACCGATTATCTCTTTGGCTACGCAATGCGCCAAAGGAGTCTAGTATAATTGGACTCAGTATTTATGTAAGGAGTTTCTGGAGAATTGCAGGGAGGCCCAGGATGAGGGAAAGGCATTCCATTATGCCTAGTTTTCATTACTGATAACATTGGTGGCTTGGAGGATCCCTAAGGAGAGTTAGTTTCGTCCACATGAATTGGACCTTCCGGAGGCAGTGAAGTTTTCTTCACTCTGGGCTACCAGCGACCCCGTGCGCATCACAGAGGTGAAGATCTTTTGGGTCCTTTTTGAGATGTAACAACGGACGGTGATCAGCCAGAGGCTGAGGTTATCACCCACATTGTATGTGTAGTATGAAACCATAGCTGACTTCAAAGCAAATTTTCATAATCTGTATGTTCGCACAAGGAGGGATCCCATGCGGACATGGCACAAGTTGCCTTACTTGGTGGCCGAGGAGGATATAACATGGGTCGATAGCAAGTGTCCAAGTGACTGGCTCACCCCTTTAGATCTCAATGCAAGTACGAGTAAGGTTGTTGAGGGTTCAACTGCACAAATGACGACAACAGAGAAGAAAAAATAAGCATACACAACTTCTTCTTGGGAAAAAGCTGCACAGAAGAAGGAAGTTGTTGCATGAGAGAAAGAAGTGATAGCCAAACAAAAAACATCACAATATACCATGATGTCATTGACCACCATCGACGTTGAAGAGTCAGACACATAGAAAACATCGGAGAAGGAAGGAACAGAGGAAGAAGAGGAAGGGGGTGTAGAGTTATAATGCCCCTTCGTGGTCAAGAAAAGGAAGAAACAAACATCAACTGCTCCACGCAAGAAACAAAAGTCTGACCGATTAGCAAGTGCGACCCTCTGGTCCCACTGAAGGGGACTTAAATGTGATAGAAGATGTGGTTTGTGACATGGCAACAGACCTTTGGGGCCACTTTGAGGAACAGTACCAACAGGTGCTGGGAAAGGTTCAACAGGATCTGGGTGAGTTACAGATCCAAACAAGTATGTTACAAGCAAGTGTGGGATAGGCGAGCGGGAAGAAAGCGAGCTTGAGTCAAGCGAGAGTGTTCATTCTAGATAAAGACATGACTTTGGATGTTGGTGCCATTCAATTACCAGAAGGATCCCTACGCACCGAAACATAACAAGAAAGGGACCAACTGATGTAGATGAAGAACCTGGGCTTAAATCTCGTGACACTCCCCATCCAGACCCTGCATGAACTACACCAAGGGGTGTCCGATGAATTGTGGATTTGAGAGTAACACACGCTGTTGGTTATCAGTGAAGTTAAGTAAAACAACTAGCAAATTTTTGAGGAGAAGGCGCAGGTGATTAAAGAAAAAGAGGAAATCATAGCACGGAGCCAACAGTTGGAAGCATCCATTGCACAAGCTTGCAGTGAGCTGCGAGAGCTCAAGATTCCAATAGAAGCGAACTCCATGGAGAAGATCCAAAATCTGGCCACTACAGTAAAGGATTCCAAGGTTGAAATTGGATGAGTCTGGTTCGAGCTGTAGTTCCAGATATCAGAGCTAACAATAAAGTCGTAGCCAATGACTCCCCCAAAAGTTAAAGAGTAGTGCAAAGCTGCTATCAAAGAAGGCATGGCCACCTTGGAAAAATCAGTCAAGGGTTTCACTGAGCTATTTGAGCAAGACATGGAGCTATGGACTTCGGTGCAGGAGGATCCCACTCTGAAAAATATTGGAGTAGACATCATGGAAAAGCAGAGGTAGTTCGATGAAATCCAGTCAACTGCATGAACCTTGGCACTAGTACGAAAGGTTCACTCGGTTATAAGAAGGGGTGCTCATCCAGAATGAAATTGATGAGTTGTACTACAAGGAAGTGATTATAACTTCATAGACACAACCATGGATGTATGGGACCAGCCAGTTGACTCTGTCAGTATAGAGTAAGATCAAAGGGATGCAACAGACTCAAAGGACATTGGCCTTGTAGTTGAAGGTCCAACCACTGAAAAGTTGGTCGAGGAAGTATAACAAGATGCTACACAAGGAACAACAGACCTGTAGTTTTTGAAGCTAGAGTTTCACGAACTACGTGAAAAGATCGAGGTGCCAATAGAGTGACTCGAGGACGAGTCACAAAAATATGTTGGGGGCCTATTGAGACAGGGTTACCTGAGTTCAAAGTTTCTCATTAATTTTTGTATACTTGTAAAGTCTCTACGTTTTGAGGGAGCAGAGCGTGAAGGTCAGAGGAGTCAAAAGGGGCATTAGCCCCTTATTTTGTTATATGATAGGGAGTTTTGTGACCCACCCATGGTCCGCAGACCATGGTATTGTAAAAGAGAAATATATATAAAGGAGTCATAGCGAGTCTAGAAAGTAACTTGAATAGAAGATCATTGTATGGACAAGTAAGCTAAGGCAAGAAAGTCTGTTTCTTGTACTTAGGTGAAGGGGAAGGCTCCTGCAGCTGAGTGCATGGAGACCTTGGTAGCGCAGGCCTCTGTAGCTGAGTACGCAGGGAAGAAGAGTTTGTAATAGAAAACATTATATCAATAAAAGACTGTTTTGAAGCCATACTTGTGTATTTGTGCTTTTATATTTACTTATGCAGTTTCTGTATTTTCGATCTGTTATCTGAATTTATATGAATGAATGTTTAATTGATGTGCGAAAGTAGTAGATCATCTTAATTAATTGATGTTATGAATGTTTAAAGCCCTTCACGAAGGTTTAGATTTTGTTCTTGCAAGTTACTACAATTATCTGTATTTTAAGGGTTAGGGTTCATGAAGACTAGAATAAACCCTAGGAACCACAAAATCCCATCTCACTAAACTTTGGATGTAGAAACCTGGTTCTTTCATCCCCAATACTGCTTCGGGTGAGATTTCATCTTGCGCTACGTGGGTTGTTGTCGAAAGGGATAAAAATTTAGAGTTTTGTTGGTTGGCACAACTAACTTTGAACCTGCGTTAGAACCCTTGAAGCCAACAATTATCCCGTCAATTCACTTCTCATGGGACCTTTTTTACATCCTTTATGTTCCAGTTGTTGATGGTTGATAGGCCCCTTAATTTTTTCCTACCTAGTTCCTACAAACAAGATTTGTGACCATGCTCTACTTCTTGCCACTCACCACTCACTATTTGTTGGTGTGCACAACACTTTAATAGTCAAGAAATGATTGATTGATTGGATCACCATTTTATAGTGCTTCCCTTTGATGGGAAAACCTCTATCCAATGCTTCACCTCTTGTCACTCTATCACTCCACCTTTTTAAACTTATAAAAAAACTTTAACATTAATTTTTTTTTTTCAAAACCGGTCCATGTTATAGAGTTCTAGGTTTCTGTAGGTTTTAACCATCTACAGAAATTAATTGCACATGAATTCTAAAAAAATAAAATAAACAATGATGAGAATATAAAAGAAATAGACAGAGATTTTCCCCTGGGTCCCAAAACTGAGAGTAAGAGATTGATTTTTAATTATATTCCTTTCAATGTTACAATAGATATATGTACATGTTGAAGCATTCATAAACCCCAATCCATTAAACATGGATTAGAACATAATTGTAGTTCCCTCAACCATATCTACAAAATACCATGGGCAGAAAGCCATCATGCCTAAAATCATGTGCAAAACTCATGCAAAAAACCATAGTTAGGTCTGCCCACCTAATATAGGGTCCAAAACCTTTTCCTCGGGCGTTGCCTTGGACCCTGTAAAGGGGGGCTACTGCCCCCTTGAACCCCCTCAACAGGGGGGTCGCGCCCCCCTTGTGACCCCACTATTTCACCCGACGCAACAAACAAGGGGGCCTTTCTCCCTCCCTTTGACCCCCTCAAGTGTGCGATTGGTCGTGGAAAGAATATAACACACACCCAACATTCTCCTACTTGTTGTTTTCCTTTCCACACAGGGGGTCACAAGAGATATTAGTCATTGGTCCAGCCCTACAACACCCATTTTTTCTCTACTCAAAGCAAAATTCTCAGTGATCACAGACTTCATCGATGCATCTACAAATTCTTCAAAGTATCCACCTTTACCAGAAACACCTTTTTTTCATCAACCATATCCCTCATAAAGTGATACTAAACATCAATGTGCTTTGTCTTTGAATGATAAGCAAGGTTCTTTGCTAAGAAAGTTGCACTTTGGCTATCACAGTCTATCCTTATAGCTCATTGTACTAACCCTATACTTAAATACAATCTCTGCAACCAAACTGCTTCCTTGCTTGCATGAGTGGATGGCATGTATTCTACTTTGTAGTTGAAAGTTCCATAAAGGACTGTCTCTTTCGCATCCAACTAACTGCACGTCCAAATAGGTTAAACACATACCCACTTGTAGATATTCTCTAATCTAGATCTCCAACCCAGTTTGCATCAACAAAGCCTCAGATTTCCAAAATTTTATCCAATCCTGGTCTTCCTTGGTAGCACAGACAATAATCGCTAGTGCCACGCAAATGCCTGAAAACCCGCTTCACTACTGTCCAATGCTCCTTTCCTGGTTTTTGACATAAACTTGCTCAATGCTCCCACTAAATGTGCAAGGTCTGGTCTAGTACAAACCATTAAATACATCAGGCTACTGACTGCACTTGCATATGAAACGTGGGACATGTCCTCTTCCTCTTCCTATGTCTTGGGACACTGTTCGTCAGATAGATTTACACCTACAGGAATAGGAACCTTCACTGGTGTACTATCCTGCATATTAAATCTCTGCAGTATTGTTTCAACATACTTCTTCAAATCTTGGATAATTTCTTTTTCATTTCCAATCAACAACATATCATCCACATACAAGACTAGATAAATAACATGGTCACCGATTAATTTAAAATACACATAGTGGTCCACTTTGCTTATGGTGAAGCCAAGTCCCCGTATAAATGTATCAATTTTTTTATATCACGTCGTTGGTGATTATTTTAACCCATACATAGAATTTTTTAACCTGCATACCAATTCTTTCTTTCCCTCCACCGCAAAGACTTCAAGTTGCTTCATATATATATCTTCTTCTAGATCCCCATGAATAAATGATGTCTTCATATCCATCTGTTCTACCTCAAAATCAAAAGTAGTAGAAATAGATAAAAGTAATCTAATAGAAGTTACCTTCACAACAAGAGAAAAAATATCACCAAAATCAATTCCCGACACCTAGGAATAACCTTTTTCTACCAACCGAGCTTTTTATTTCTCCACCTTTCCTTTTTCATTCATCTTCTTCTTAAACACCCATTTGATTCCAATGGGTTTCCTTCCAGCTGGAAAATCCACCAGATCCCAAGCCTCATTTTTGTCCAAACATTCCATTTCATCAACCATGGCCTCTTTCTAGAGTTTTCCATCCTTTGAATCTACTACCTCCATGACAGTTATTGAATCATCATTGGTAATATATAAAGAAAATTTTTAACAAAAAATAGATGGACTATACCTTTTTGCTTGCCTTCTTTCTCGAACTGATCTTCTCGCAACTAGAGTTTGTGGCTCTTCATCTTTCGATTCCTCTTTGTTGAGAAAAGGCAAAAAGAGAGTCTAGTTTAATTTGTGTAGGTTTTAACCCCATACAGAAATTACCTGCATACGAATTCTAAAACACAAAAAATAAACAATGCGAGAGCATAACATATAAAACACATATACACAGAGATTTTCCCCTGGATCTCAAAACTGGGACTACCAACTTGATTTTTCATTATGTTCGTTTTAATGTTATAATACATATTTATACATGCCGAAGCATCCAATATCATAGACCGAAAAACCATCGCGTTCAATACCATGGACCGAAAACCATTGCGTCCAAAAAACATGTGAAAAAATCTTGCACAAAATCATAGGTAGGTCTGTCCATCCTAACATAGGGTCCAAACCCCCTGTGATCCCCGCGGCTACACAATCGGTGCAACGAAGGGGGGCTCTGTCCCCCCTCTAACTCCTCAGTTAACTACGTGGGCTAGTTGTGGAAAGAATATAACACAACCCAACATTCTCCCACTTGTTGTTTTCTTTCCATAGGGGGCCACAAGAGAGCTTAGTCATTTTTCTAGCCCTGAAATTCCCATTGTCTCTCTACACCAAGAGAACTTCTCAGAGCTCACAGATTTTGTCAATGCATCTGCAGTATTCTTCAAAGTGTCCACCTTTACCAGCAACACCTTTTTGTCTTCTATCATATCCCTCACAAAGTGATACTGAACATCAATGTGCTTTGTCTTTGAATGATAAGCAGGGTTCTTTGCCAAGAAAAATTGCACTTTGGCTGTCACAGTCTATCCTTATAGCTCCCTGTACTAACCCCATACTTGAACACAATCTCTGCAACCAAACTGCTTCCTTGCTTGCATGAGTGGCTGCCATGTATTCTGCCTCTGTAGTTGATAGTGCCACTACAGATTGTTTCTTACTCATCCAACTGACTGCACCTACAAATAGGTTAAACACATACCCACTTGTGGATATTCTCTGATCCAGATCTCCAACCCAGTCTACATCAACAAAGCCACGAGTATCCAACATTCTATCCAATCCTGATCGTCCTTGGCAGCACAAACCGTAATCACTAGTGCCATGCAAATACCTGAAAATCCTGCTTCACTGCTGTCTAGTGCTCCTTCCCTGGTTTTGACATAAACCTGCACAATACTCCCACTGCATGTGCAATGCCTGGTCTAGTACAGATCATTGAATACATCAAGCTACCGACTACACTTGCATACAGAACATGGGACATGTCCTCTTCCTGTTCTTGTGTCTTGGGACACTGTTTAGCAGATAACCTCACACCTACAGGAATAGGAACCTTCACTGGTTTACTATCCTGCATATTAAACCTTTGCAGTCATGTCTCGACATACTTCCTATAGTTTAACCAGAGCTTCCTCTTTGCGCGATCTCTTTTAATTTCCATGCCCGAAATATAGTTTGCAACACCAAGATCTTTCATGTCGAATTTGGAGGACAATTGGGTCTTCAAATCCTGGATTATTTCTTTGTCATTTCCAACCAACAACATATCATCCACATACAAGACCAGATAAATAACACGGTCACCAATTAATTTAAAATACACACAATGATCTGCTTTGCTTCTGGTGAAGCCAAGTCCCCGTATAAATGTATCAAATTTCTGATACCACAATCCTTGGTGACTGTTTTAACCCATACAGAGACTTCTTTAACTTGCATACCAGTTCTTTCTTACCCTTCACTACAAAGCCTTCAAGTTGCTTCATATAGATTTCCTCTTCCAGATCCCCGTGAAGAAATGTTGTCTTCACATCCATCTGTTCTACCTCAAAATATCAAAAGCAGCAACAACAGATAAAAGTAAATCTAATAGAAGTTACCTTGGCAACAGGAGAAAAAATATCACCAAAATCAATTCCCGGCACCTGGGAATAACCTTTTGCTACCAACCGAGCTTTGTATTTCTCCACCTTCCCTTCTGCATTTGTCTTCTTCTTGAACACCCATTTGCTGCCAATGGGTTTCCTTCCAGCCGGCAACTCCCCCAGATCCCAAGCCTCATTTTTGTGCAAAGATGCCATTTCATCAACCATGGCCTCTTTCCAGAGTTTTCCATCCTCTGAATCCACTGCTTCCTTCACAGTTCTCGGATCATCATCAGTAACAGACAAGCAAAGTTTGAACAGAAAGCAGATGGACTATACCTTTCTGACTGCCTTCTTTCTCGAGCTGATCTTCTCACAGCCGGAGTTTGTGGCTCTTCATCTTTTGATTCCTC
>APFE031088997.1:0-13691 GCA_000404065.3 Pinus taeda | reverse complement strand
TTCATCAAACTACAAGGTAGTTGCATTGCTACCTATTGCAATAACCAGACTATCCCATGAATCTAGTAGAGAACACAACAAACTGATGCACTTAACTTCATCTGAAATTTTAATATCAACAGATGCTAACTGACTTACCACAATATTAAATGAATTCAGATGCTCTGTCATCGAGTCTCCATCTTTCATCCTCAGGTTATGCAACTTTTTCTGCAGGATTAGTTTATTCACCAGAGACTTAGATTGGTACAAAGTTTCTAACTTGTCCCACAAAGCCTTCGCCATAGCTTCCCCTGATACATTCAACAATACTGAATCTGAGACACACAATCATATTGTGCCCTTTGCCTTCCGATCCAACTTCTTCCATTCTCCATCAGACACTCCCGTTGGTTTAGTACCCGGATCTACTGGGATCCACTGATCTTTATCCACCAACAGATCCTCCATCTTGAGTTCCACAACTCAAAACTCTAACCATTAAATTTCTCGATCTCTACCTTTCCACTACTCGCCATCTTCTTTCACCACCATAATCGATCTTACAGATCTCCCACTAAACAGGGTCTACCACAGGCCCGAGCGAAACCCCTCAGCAACAAAGACGTCCCCTTGAAGCCAAAATTGCTTTGATACCAAATGTAGGTTTTAACCCCGTACAGAAATTACCTGCATACAAATTCTAAAACACAGAAAAAAAACAATTCGAGATCATAACACATAAAACACATATACACAGAGATTCTCCCCTGGATCCCAAAACCGGGACTACCAGCTTGATTTTTCATTATGTTCCTTTCAATGTTATAATACATATTTATACATGCTGAAGAATCCAATACCATGGACCGGAAAACCATCGCGTCCAATACCATGGACCGAAAACCATAATGTCCAAAAAACATGTGCGAAAATCATGCACAAAACCATAGGTGGGTCCATCCATCCTAACATAGGGTCCAAACCCCCTGTGACCCCCCCTTTCTACACAATCGACACAACGAAGGGGGGCTCCGCCCCCCCTCTAACCCCTCGGTTAACTACGTGGGCTAGTCGTGGAAAGAATATAACACAACCCAACAATTTGTCCTTGAAATAAATTGGAAATTTAATTCGAATTATGTTCTCATAACAACTTAAAATAGTTAAACTAAGTTTATTAAACTTACATAACTTAGGAAATTCGAGTTGGAAGTCTTTCAGTCGTCATGTGTATGTTCTCCCTACTTTGTAGGAGTCCACTATGAGTTAATTGTGAGTTGTAAAATAAAAGACTCGGTTTCATGAGTCAGTTCAGTTAAATTAGTTCTCAAACTGATTCAAAGAACTAATAGTGAGTTAACAGTCACTGGTGTCACTAATGAACTCCAGTAGTATTACTCTAATTCATTGAATATTTACTCATCATAAGCTCATGCATGTCGATTTTGAGAAAGACCCAGTTGAGACTAGAGTGCGGGGAAAATGTACTATTTGTTTTAGATTTTTCGAAGTTGCACTGATAGTCCATGCATTCAAAAATTGATCCTTAAGGGATTGCTCAATTTTTAGAGGCTTTATTTCTCTTTAAATACAAGCTATCCTCCATAGGAATTACATATTGGAATAGATACTTAGAGAGCTAGTGAAGATGTTAAGCTTTGGGCTTGAACTTTCTTATGAGTTGGAGATTGAATTTGTTGATTGATGGGATTGTTCTTGAGAGAACAAGCATTGTAATTTCATCTTGATTTTTTGGATTAATACAATATAGATAGTGGGGTTTTGAACTGTAGCTTTCCCTAGATATTTATTGTGTTATGTGCCTTTGATTCTCTTCCTCTATTGATTATTGTTTTCTCGATGTTTATGGGATTCCGTTGTAAAGAGTAGAAGTAGATTCTTGTCTTTTGCTTTAGAAAATTGCATTAGCTTGTGAATCTAGATGATCTTTTACATGGTATTAGAGAAAGATTGTTTTTGGTCCGAGAGTTTGCAGAGAAGATCTGAAAAATTCTATCTAAAATTTTTAGAATTTTTTTTAGATATGGATTCATTGGGAAAAGATACCCAAATTAAAGAAAAAAAGCAGTCGAATCAGAGTTCGGATGAGGGAGATATCGTTGATTTAAAATCAACTCTCTAGGGGAGATTTCAAAGTTTTGAGTTTTAGGGTTACAGGTGAAAGTCGAATTTGAAATACATACTTTAGGATTGATAGATGGCGTTACATGGGTTGTGGCTTGAGTATTCCTTGGAAGGTAGCTCAAATTTCATAACCTAGAGGGACATGATGGAGGTTACACTAGAGGACAATGGCTTGAAGGAATTTGTTGAACAAGCAATTCCTAAGCCAACAACTACTGATGCATAGAACTGGGCTGAGTGGAAGAAGTGTATGGTGAAGGAAATGTGTATAATCCTTGAGGGAGTTTGAGATCATATTTTTCATGTCTCCATGGAAAGGAAACCCCGCATGCTATGTGGAAAACATTGACAAAATTGTATCAGAATAGCAGTGGTCAAAGGAAGTTGGCACTGAAGGATAAATTTCATAAAATCAAGATGGAGAAAGGTGAGATGATTCTGAAATACTTGACCAAGTTCACTCAATGTAGAGATGAACTTGGAAATTTTTCGAATCAAAGTTGCTGAGTAGTATATGGTGAGCCTTTCTCTTCTTGGACTCCCAAAGAGTTGGAATAGTTATCAAGACTCTGTCAATGGTCGAGAGAAGCTGTCAGATTGGGAACGACTATAGTCAGATTTGATGCAGGATGAGGTCAGGAGGAACACCAGGGATGGCTCTTCATCAAAGACTGATGATGAAGAGAACTATGCCTTAGCGATTAAGGCAAGGAAGGGAAAAGGTAAAATTTCCCATTCCGAATCAGATTTTTATCATGGAGGTAAGAAGAAGGACACGATGAAAGTTAAATGCTTTCATTGTCACAAGATGGGACACTTTGCTACAAATTGTCCATTTAACAAGTTCAAGGAGAAGTCCTCAGGAGGAGCACTGGGTGAGGCCTTGGTCTTCCCAAAGGTACGCTTGAGCAATTTGATACATGCAAGGGTTGTACTTTGGGAAAATACACCAAGTCTTCCTTTGGAGATAGAGACAGTTGATAAGACTCTATTATGGAGAGAGTCCATTCAGATGTGTGTGGACCATTCTCGACAGCATCCATGAACAAACACAAGTATTATGTTATATTTGTTGATGACTATTCTCGTAAATTATGGGTATTTTTAATGCATAAAAATGATCAAACTTTCACAAAGTTTTGTGAGTTCAAAGCATTGGTAGAGAAAGAGTCTAGCAAGAAGGTTAAAGCTCTATGGAGTGATAATGGTGGTGAGTATGTCTCTAATGAGTTTAAGAACTTCTGTGCAGCAGAAGGGAATAAACGAGAGTTGACGACACCCCATAACCCTCAGGAAAATGGGGTTTCCTAGAGGAAGAACAAGAGCATTGTAGGGGTAGTAAGGGAAATGTTTCATGATTAGGGCTTACCACTACACTTGTGGGTTGAGGCATGTAACACAGTGGTTTGTGTTCAGAACCATAGCCCACATCAAATACTTCAGATGAAGACACCAAAGGAGGCTTATTCCTGTAAGAGGCCAGATGTTGGTCACTTTAGGATTTTTGGGTCATCGGTTTATTGCCATGTGACCAAAGATGCACAGAAGAAGCTTAAGCTAACAACAGAGTTGGGGATCTTTGTGGGGTACACTGATACACCCCACAATTATCGGGTGTACATGCCTACCAGTTGGATGAAAGTGGCTCACAAGGATATCAGGTTTGATGAGGAGAAGGCCATGCGAGTATCCCTTGAGAGGGAGCTTGAGCTACATGCAGATGGGGAGATTTTAGCTCGTAAGGTTGAGGGGCCTCAAATTTATGTGCAACAGCCAAATGCAGAGGTTCATAGAGTGGAGACATCCACTCAAGCAGAGTCTTTCAAGGAGGGAAGAAAGTGCACTAGAGAGCTGACAGATTGTTGGATGATGCATGGGAGAATGTGGGAGAACCCTCTTCTCAGTGTAGACAGAGGAGGTCACTAGAGAGGTATATTGGATACATGGCACTTATGGGTGCATGTGTTGTGATAGAGCCATCTTCCTTTCATGAGGTAGTGTAGCAGGTGGTTTGGGTTGATGCGATGGTGGAGGAGTATGACTCCATAGTTTGAAAAAGTGTTTGGGATGTGGTCCCGAGACCAGAGGACAAGTCAATTGTGAGCTCCCGTTGGCTTTACAAGGTAAAGCAAGTTGCATATGGTAGTGTGGAGAAGCATAAGGCCAGATATGTGGCCTGTGGCTTTTCACAAGTAGAGGGGATTGACTATGATGAGACCTTTTCTCCTGTTGCAAGGTACCCATCAATCAGATCTATTTTGGCACTATCAGCACAGATGGGTTGGAAGATCCATTAGATGGATGTGAAGATTGCCTTCCTCAATGGAATGATTGAGGAAGAGGTGTACATAGAGCAGCCTAAAATTTTTGAAACCCTGAATCGTGAGTCACATGTGTGCCAACTCAAGAGAACATTGTATGGGCTAAATTAAGCACCCCATGCTTGGTACACCGGGATAGATAGCGACTTCACTGGGTTGGGATTCACAACGAGTGAAGCGGATGTGAACTTGTAACATATAGTGGTGGTAGGTAAGTTGTTGATCCTTGTAATTTTTGTAGATGATCTCATAATGACAGGTGATGAGAAGCTCATCAAATCTTGCAAGGAGGACCTTGCAAGAGAGTTTGAGATGAAGGAAATGGGGCTCATGCATTACTTTCTTGGCCTGGAGGTATGGCAGAGAGATGGGGAGTTGTTTGTATCTTAGGGAAATTATGCCAACGAGATACTCAGGATATTCTGCATCGAGATCAGTAAACCCATGGAGACTTCTCTAGCTCGTAACTAGAGGAAGGAGGATGCTACTTCAGGGGAAGTAGTGGAAGCTACTATTTACATGCAGCTTGTGGGTTCACTCATGTACTTGGTGGACAAATGACCGGACATGTGCTATGCAGTTAACCAACTTAGTCAAGCGATGGTTGGGACTACCAATATGTATTGGAAGGTAGCAAAGCATGTATTGCGATACCTCAGAGGAACTAATCAATTTGGGTTATGGTATAGACGGATAAAGGGAGTGAAGCTTCATGGATTCACTGATGTAGATTGGGTAGGGAGTCCATCTAATAAGAAGAGAACATTAGGAGGGATCTTCAGTATTGGGTCAACGACAGTTTCTTGGTACAGCAAGAAATAGAGATCGGTTGCACTCAATTCGGAAGAGGCAGAGTACATGGCTACAAGTCAGGAAACATGTGAGGGATGGATGAGAAAGATCCTGGTTGGTTTGTTTGGTCAGCAGATGGATTCAATAGTGATTTATTGTGATAACCATATTTTTATCAAACTCTCTGAAAATCCAGTTTTTCATGATCGTTCCAAGCATATTGATATCTGGTATCATCATCTCAGAGATTGTGTATTGAGGCGGATCATGTTGTTAGATTACATTCCCACAGAGGAGCAAGATGCTGACATCTTGACAAAGGAATTGTCAAGATGTAAATTCGAGTTTCACATAGACAGGATCGGGGTATTGATAATCCCTTTCTTGTTGAGAGGGGGTGTTGAGAAATGGAAACAAGAGAGTCTAGTTTAATTTTTCCTTGAAATAAACTAGAAATTAAATTCGAATTCCATTCTCATAGAAACTTAAAATAGTTAAATTAAGTTTGTTAAACTTACTTAACTTAGGAAATTTGAGTTAGAAGTCTTTCTTTCATCATGTGTATTCTCTCCCTACTTTGTAGGAGTCCAGTATGAGTTAATTGTGAGCTTTAAAATAGAAGAATCAATTTCATGAGTCAGTTTAGTTAAATTAGTTCTCAAACTGATTGAGAGAACTAATAGTGAGTTAATAGTCAGTGGTGTCACTAATGAACTCCACCAGTGCTACTCTAGTTAACTGAATATTTACTCATCAGAAAGTCATGCATGTCGATTATGAGAAAGACCAATTGAGACTAGAGTGCAGGGACAATGTACTATTTGTTTTAGATTTTTCTAAGTTTCAATGATAGTACATGCATTTAGAAACTGATCCTTAAGCGATTACGTAGTTTTTAGAGGCTTTATTTCCCTTTAAATACAATATATTCTCCATAGGAATTACACATTGTAATAGAGACTTAGAGAGCTTGTGAAGAGGCTATGCTTTGGCCTTGAGCTTTCTTATGAGTTGGAGATTAAATTTGCCGAGTGTTGGGATTCTTCTTGAGAGAACAAACATTGTAATTTCATCTTGATTTTTTGGATTAATACAAAACAGATAGTGGGGTTTTGAGCTGTGGCTTTCCCCGCATATTTATTGTGTTATGTGCCTTTGATTATCTTCCTATATTGATTATTGTTTGCTCTATGTTTATGGGCTTCCACTGTAAAGAGTAGAAGTATATTCTTGTCTCTTACTTTAGAAAATTACATTAACTTGTGAATCTACATGATTTTCTACACTTCTGCCGTAGAGTCTGATTCTTCCTCCTTTAGCTAAAACTCAATCTTCTCAGGTTACTTTGGTAGGAATTCATGTTTAATGACATATTTCTCCACTTTAAACACCACATCTCAGTTGTACACAACCTTCCTTGTTTCTAGGTTTGAAATCTTATGACTTTTTAAACCATCCTTATACCAAATAAAGATGCACCTTTCAGATTTACTATCCAACTTGGTTCTTTTCTCCTTTGGAACATGTACATATGCATCACAACCATATACCCTCAGATGTGAAAGGGAGCTTTTATTACCAATGCTTACCTCACGTAGAGTCTTATCCTCAAACACTTATGAAGGTGATCTGTGAACCATGTAACATGCTGCCTCTTCCACCTCTGCCCAAAATTCTTGTCCTAACCCAACACCACTGAGCATGTTTCTTTCCTTTTCCATCAACATCCTATTCATTCTTTCTAAAACTCCATTTTTCTAAGGTGTCTATGGAGTAGTCTTCTACCGTGCTATGCCCCACTTCTTACAGAACTCTCCACCATTATTTGTCATCAACACCTTTATCTTCTTCTCTATCTGGTTTTTTACCAGAGCCTTAAATTCTTTAAAGTTGTCAAACAATTCAAATTTCTTCTTGAGGAAATATATCCATGTATTCCATGAGAAGTCATCTATGACTGATACATAGTACACATACTTACATAGTGATGAACTAACACAGGTCCAAACACATCACTGTGCACAAGCTCTAATATTCCTTTTGCCCTCTTAGCACCAAAGGGAAAGCTCACTCGATTTTGCTTCCCATATACACAATGTTCACAAAAATAAAAATCCAGAGAGAAATTAGACATAACTTCTACCATAACATTACCATGAAGTATTCGAAGGCCCTTCTCTCCAATATGTCCAAGCCTTTGATGCCATAACATGGTATTTTCTCCACAAACCACTAGATTTCTTGCTCCACTTTTAGGAACCACATAATTGTTGCACCTATCAATACCATTACTACCCAGAAGCTTGTACAAAGTTCCAATTTGAACTCCCTGCATCAAATAAAGTGCTCCCTGAACCATCTTGCAAGTATCTTTCTCAAACACTGTTTTTACACTTGCACCATCCATCTTGCTTACCAAAATTAGATTTCTAGCAAATGCAATAATATGTAGAACGCTTGGAAGTGTTCTAATCCTTCCACCTTGCAACTTCATATTGAATTTTCCACATCCAATGATTCTAGATTTCCTGTCATTGTCTAAGAGGACATCACCACCATCATATTTTTCATACTCACATAACCACTCCCTATGGGGAGTGAAGTGAAAGGATGCACCTGAGTTAATCAATCATGCCTCCTGATTTACATGTGTGCTTGAAGAAGAAGCCAATTACACATCCCCATCTTCATCTAAGGTGGTTTTCACCTCTGCATAAGGAGCATCATCAAATCCCTTTCCTTTCTCAAGGGATTTAGATCTACAGTCCTTTTTGAGGTGTCCTTCCTTTTCACATTTCTAGCACACCTTCACAGGCTTTCCTGGAGATTTAGATCTCCCTCTTGACTTAAATCTTCGACTCGAGGAATTATTTTTGTTTCTCTTTTGGGACGTCCTCCTACAGACAAGGCATCTCCATTCTGGCTTTCCATATTTTTTTGTCTCATCTCCTTCAATATAAAGGATGAGACTATTTCATCAAACTTCAAGGTAGTTATATTGTTACCTATTGCAAAAACGAGACTATCCCACGAATCTGGTAGAGAACACAACAAACTGATGCACTTATGTTCATATTAAATTTTAATATCAATAGATAACAATTGGCTTACCACAATATTAAAGGCGTTTAGATTCTTTGTCACCAAGTCTCCATCCTTCATCCTCAGGTTATATAATTTTGTCCACGGGAACAGTTTGTTCACCAGAGACTTAGATTGGTACAAAGTCCCTAACTTGTCCCACAAAGCCTTCATCATAGCTTCCACTGATACATTCAATAATCTTGAATATGAGATAGACAATTGTATTGTGCTCTTTGCTTTCTGATCGTCTTCAGCTACCATTGTTATTGGTTTAGTACCCAGATCTACCACAATCCACTAATATTTATCCACCAGTAGATCCCCCATCTCGATCTTCGACAACTCAAAACTCTAACCCTAAAATTTCTTCATATCTATCTTTCCACTTCTCACCATCTTCTTTGACCGCAAAAATAAATCTCGTAGATCTCCCACCGAACAGGGTCTATCATAGGCCGGAGAAAAACCCCCCATTAGCAAAGGCATCCCCTTGAAGCCAAAACAACTCTGATACCAAATGTATGTTTTAACCCTATACAAAAATTACCTGCATATGAATTATGAAAACATAAAATAAACAATGATGAGAATATAAAACAAATACATAGAGATTTTCCCTTGCATCCCAAAATTGGGATTACCATATTGATTTTTCATTATATTCCATTCAATGTTACAATACATATATGTACATGCCGAAGAATTCATAAACCCCAATCCATTAACCCTATATTAGAACATAACCATAGTTCCCTTGACCGGATCTATAAAATACCATGGGAAGAAAACCATCATGCCCAAACCCATGTGAAAAACCCATGCACAAAACCATAGGTATGTCCACCCACCTAATATAGGGTCAAAAAACATTTCCAAGGGAATTGCCTTGAACCCTATAGGGGGTCTACCACCCCCCTGAAACCCCCTGATATGGGGGGGCTATGCCCTGCCCTGTGACCACCTTTCTACACCCGACGCAACAAACATGGGGGTTATCACCACCCCATGCATGCGACTAGTCGTGGAAAGAATATAAGGCACACCCAAAAGTTTCACCACATCATAATCTTCCATGTTTCTATCCATGTCAACTAATCAAATCCTACCACGTCGATGACCCCCATAATGCAACAAGGATGTTGCAACTCCTAGGGAGACCAACTTTACTTTATCAACCTAGGGTTCATACAAACTTGGAGGTGACAGTGCTATATGCACAAAAAATGCATCAATATACTCTTGTCACTTCTCAACTAGGGCGACAAACCAATAGTGTTTGTCAAACCAGTCTTCTATTGACTAGAAGGAGGCTAACTACTAATAGTGAATGTAAATCTATCTTTAATGCAGAAAGGAAATGCTTGCCTAATTTAAGGAAATGAAAGTGCTAAATAGAAAGTGCTATGAAATGACATGAAATTACCTAGCTAAGAATTAACACACATTACTTGCAGAAAAGACCTAATTTAACACTGCATTCTATCATCTATCTATCTAGACTAAGTAGGCATTGAAATAATCCTAACATTGTTATGACTGATGTATGCATGCACTAGCTAAATATTGCATAAAAGAGTATTTTGGTTTTCAATTTAGAAATGTAAATTCTAAGCTAATAATCTGATCTTTTGTAGAGGAGGAAGGTATGGGAAAGATGGTTCAAAATGGCATTGAGGGGTATGGAAGTCAAATTGAAGGCCTACCCTAGGCTCTCATCATAATTTCTACCCAAAATAGTCTAAAAGAGGCTGCTACAAGGTTTCTTGTAGTTGCTACAGGGTGTCCCGATTTACTACAGGAAACTGAGCTAAAATTTGTGGGAAGGTGAAAGGAAGTGTTGGGAAAATGTATGGTGGTGGAATAAGGTATGGGGAAGGTGCACACTACCCTAGGATCAACCCAAATATTTAGGATGGTTGAGTTTCTCAAGGTGGTTATCCATTGTGGCTACAAAACATAAATTTGAATTAGTGGTTGGTATTGTTATCACTCCAGGAAACTCTCCTAAGTTGTAGCTTAGAGATGGCTGGAAACATATAAATCTTCAATATCATTCTCTGAACTATTGGAATGGATTGGGGTTTGGATCAAGTCAAATGACTGTTTCAACTCTGTTTTCACTCAAGACATGCATGAACACCCTCAGCTTGACAAGGCTTTTGACCACTAATGCTCAATGGTTTATAGATTCAATGAATAGATGGAGAATCCTAACTGTACCAGCAGATACATACATAAACACATATGAATGGCTAGCTATAGAAAGTAAATGAATCTTACAAATCTAATTTATCAACGTAGAGATAAGATGGCAGTTATCTAACATTCAACATAGAAGAAAACATGAATAACCTATTCAAGTGCAAGCTTAGAACAGAGGAGAAGATGGCGATTGAACATGTAACAGCAAAAGAAGCTTGTATTACTGGAATGAAGATGAGACGCTAGGACAAATAGAGTATCCAGAGTCTCCAAAAGTTGAACCCTTATTCCCTCCAACTTTCAGCCATTTATAGGCTTTTTACAATACTCTCGAACTCTCTGAGGCTCGAGATGTCGTAATCTATCCCCTCTGTCTTCTAACTACCTGATGCCATAACTTGAAAAAGATGATCTTAGAGAGCTCTATTTCTAACCAATATGGTAATAAAATTCTAGTAATTTCGCCGCGCTGTCAAGTGGTTCACTCATGTCGGCATGTTCCATGATCATTTCTATTGGTTCGGTTGCATCGTGCTGTTGTTTTTTTTTCCCTTTTCAGCCATGCATTCTACTATTTCAGTTCAACTGTCCAACTGTCAAAAACACTAAAAAAGCCAACAAATTTCCTCCCATGGTGACTGGTGGGAAGTGGGTTACGGGGCCATTGGATGGTGTGGATCGACAGTTGGGATGTTGGTCAGGCGGTGGAGATCGAGCCAAGGAAGAATAGATGAGAGAGTGCACAGAAGCCATCAGATCAATATGATCAATGGACAGGATCATATCACAGAGATAGAGGAATTGATATCACATCAGTGGATTTAAAAGTGAAAGGTGGTATTTCAGGCAAGATCACAAGAGGTAAGTGATAATTCAGATTGGCACCTGATTCCACTCATTAAGTGACATGTAGCAGTGAGGAGGAGAGAGGAAGCCACTTTTCAGGCGATTAATCCTCGTGCATGTTGCTCACCCAAAATCGTTATGAACTGTCGGATATGATGGAGGAATATCGACGATTGAGGATCATCGTGCAAGTTGATTTGATCGGCTAAGCGACAACCATCGGATCGAGTTCAGATCAACAGTCAAGATCTAATAGTTAATCGCAGCGAAAAAGAGATGAACCAAGAGCGGATCCGCTGATATTTATGAGCGTGGGTGTATAATTTTTGAAGTCCATCTTATGGCCAAAGCGGAGCAAGAGGAGACATGGACCATCAGAGCTAAAATAGGGGACATTTCCGTTAAAATAGCAGCACTACACCTCAGGGCTAACACTGGCTCCTTCTGGGGATGAAAGCCTCCCTGTGAGGTTTCAATAACTGCAGACTACTGCCTTTCTAGTAACAACAAAAACAAACTTATCTCCTAGTGTTCCATTGGGCATGGAGTTTATTTGCATAGAAAACAAAAACTGGAAAAACCTATTAAAATATTAAGGCCTTAAAGCCTCATATGAAGTAAAGTTTCAAAAAATTCCCATTGACTGGGCCATCAAGAACACCTTCCCCATCCAAATTGTGCATAATGAAAGTATTGTTCATCTGAACTTGAGCAATGAAAAACGGTCCTGTCCATAAGGCATCAAATTTACCATGGTTGCCCTTATTTTCCTTCAATGCATCCCATTTGAGAACCCAGTCACCAACCTGAAAACTGTCCATTTTTTCCTTTCTATCAAAGGTTTCTTTGATCTTCTTCTAATGAATTCTTGACTTCTCAACTAGTTGTTCTCTGATCTGTTGTAATTCAACCAAGTTACTCATTCTCCTCGCCATGTTGTTCTCTTCATCTTGCAATAATTTGGCCACGGGGAGAATCAGCTGGATAGGAAAAACAACATCAGTGCCATAAAATAGCTTAAATGGAGAATTTCCTATGAACTTCTTGTTGGTAACTATGTCAACCCATAGTGCAAACTTCAACTTAGAATCCCAATTCTTTTTGTTGTCCTTGAGTAGTTTTTTGATTATCCTTACAAGACTCTTGTTAGATGATTCTGCCAGGCCATTTCCTTGAGGATAATATGAGGTAGAATGCACCGATTGAATGCCCATGGATTCACACATGTCCACCAATTCTTCTGCCCTGAAAGCTACTGCATTATCAGTGACTAGTTTGGTTGGGCAACCAAATCTAGTGAAAATATTCTCATTCAAGAACTTTATGATAACCTGATGATTAGCATTTTTAGTGGCTATAGCCTTAACCCATTTGGTGAAATAATCAGTGGCTACCAAGATCCATTTGTGATGGCCACTGGAATGTGGATTGATCTCACCTATGAAGTCCAAGCCCCACTGCTAGAAGGGACCATTGGCATGTACTGGCTTCAACGGCAGAGATTTTAGCTGCTCTCTTCCTGCAAACCTATGACATTTGTCGCAAGACTTCACAAAAGAAAACACATCATAGAATAGAGTAGGCCAATAATACCTAGCTCTCAAGATCTTGTGGGCTGTGGTTTTCCAATAATGATTCCCTCCACAGATTCTAGAATGGAATTGGTGCATGACCTCCACAGATTGTTCTTTGTCTAGACATCTCAAGAGGATCCCTGATGGGTCTTTCCAATAAAACAGGTTTTTGTTAATGCAAAATTTGGCTGATCTGAGCTTAATGGCCTGGGCTTGACTTGAGCTATGCCCTGGAGGGACTTCTAGCTTCTGAAAAAAATTAACTACACTGGAATACCATTCATAGGTGGCTACATTTTCAGCCAAAGACTGATTCTGCTCTTGCTCTTCTGCTGCTTCCTCTATCCGCTCACCACCTGAATTTGAACCTATGCAATTGATGTCTAAAAAACTGCAATTTTTCTCAGCCATAAGCTTAGCCAATCCCTCGCCTTTGATAGGCTTGGTGGGCTTCACCTCTATGTTGAACTCTATGAATTTTGCAATCCATTTAGCTCTGTTTCCATCAATATCTAGCTGAGTTAAGACATCTTTTACTGAGGCTGAAGGTACATACGCAACCACTTTGGAATGCAAAATATAAATTCTAAATGCCTTTAAAGATTTTATGCGGCAGCTCTGAAGGACTTCTAATGCGGACATGGCAGACGGAGCCTGCGCTAAATCCTCCATGATGCTGTAGTGCTGGGCAGCACGAGCATTTGGGTTATAGGAAGACCTCCTGAGTACCCCTTTGGGAGGGGGT
>APFE031088996.1:19785-70282 GCA_000404065.3 Pinus taeda | reverse complement strand
ATCTGTGATCTGTTTGTGAGCGGTGTCCTTTTGGTGTTCTGTCTGAGGAACTTACCCTGTAAATTCCTACATATAGTGGGTCAATGGGTTAGAACCTTGTGAGTTTGCTTACCAAGAAAGTGAGTGTATAGGTGTGATTGTTGCACGATTTAAGGATAGGTATATGTTTTCATGTCTACATGAAGTTTCTAGGTTCAGCTTCTAGTAGTGTTGCATGAATAACTAGAAAGTTTGGTAGAGAACACAAGGTGTTTGTTACCCTGGGAAAATATTTCATGGACTGCGAAGAATCTCGTAAACATTCAACGTATGAGATAAACTAACATGCACCATGGAGGTTTGGTAAGGTGTTGTAGAGGGTTATGTGTTTGAATTTGAAATAGAATGCCATCATCCTTTCACCAAAAGCGAGAAAGGATTTTATTTACTGTTTTTTTATCCTCAGCTCAAAGGTTTATTTACTGTTTTTTATCCTCGGCTCAAAGGCCTCTAGGTGAGAAAGGCTTTTATTTACTGGGTTTTTGTTTGTGGTCTTCAATCAGTGGGTTAGTGGGTTTTACAGTGGGTCAGTGGGTTAGAGGGTTCTAGGCGAGAAAGGCTTTCATATATTGTTTTTAGTCCTCAGCTCAAAGGCTTATTTACTGTTTTTTATCCTCGACTCAAAGGCCTCTAGGTGAGAAAGGAAGGCTTTTACTTGCTGTCTATGGTTCTCAAAATTGATAGTGGTTTTGGCAATGTCATTATTGTTCTAATTTATTCAAATAATTTTTAAAAATTGGTATGTCAAGATGTTGTATTAATAAGCTTGGATGAGTTTTTGTCAATGCCATCTATAGTTCTCAGAATTGATAGTGGTTTTGGCAATGTCGTTATTGTTTTAATTTATTCAAATAATTTTTAAAAGTTGGTTGTTAGGATGTTGTATTAATAAGCTTGGATGAGGTTTTGCCAATGTCGTCTATGGTTCTCAGAATTGATAGTGGTTTCAGCAATGTCGATATTGTTTTAATTTATTCAAATAGTTTTTAAAAGTTGGTGTGTCAAAATATTGTATTAATAAGCTTGGATGAGGCTTTGTCAATGTCATCTATGGTTCTCAGAATTGATAGTGGTTTTGGCAATGTTGTTATTGTTTTAATTTATTCAAATAGTTTTTAAAAGTTGGTGTGTCAGTATGTTGTATTAATAAGCTTGGATGATGTTTTGTCAATGACGTGTATGGTTCTCAGAATTGATAGTGGTTTTGGCAATGTCGTTATTGTTTTAATTTATTCAAATATTTCTAAAAGTTGGTGTGTCAGGATGTTGTATTAATAAGCTTGGATGAGGTTTTGTCAATGTCGTCTATGGTTCTCAGAATTGATAGTGGTTTTGGCAATGTCATTATTGTTTTAATTTATTCAAATAATGTTTAAAATTTGGTGTGTCAGGATGTTGTATTAATAAGATTGGATGAGATTGACCTGCAATGTACTGTATATAAAACAATGAAATTCAATTGGATTTTTGGAAGGATAGTTTCCAGGAAACTAGGGGAGGGACTATGGTTGTCTCTTCATATTCGGAACTAGGGATTGTTTTTGGGTTGCTATTAACTTAGCTGGACCCAAGGATTAACCCAAATTCATCTGAGAAGGTTCCAATCATGTTTATTATTCACACACGTCTACTAATATTACTATTATTGCCTGATATTTCTTTACATGTTATTTTACCATTTTGTTTCAGTACTTTTGCAATGCTTCTGCCTGCTTGATGAAATCAATACAACTCTTCTTCTACTTAGAAGGATGCTTTTGGAGTTGGCCAGGCATGAGATGTGTATTTTTGTTGGTTTTCTCAACAACTGTAGATCCATGGTATGGTAGTATTTATGCTTGAGTCATAGCTCTAGGGCCTTGCAGAGATTGTCTTGAAGCATTATTTGTGTATCTTGTATTATTATTGGTTATTAGTATCTTCTATTGGTAACTACTTGTCATTTATGTTCACTTCTTCTCCTTCATTATGTTGTTGCCTTTCATCAAGTAATTACCAAGGTCGTCATTCAGCTGAGTCAAGAATCTGTTCTAAATGGTTCTTAATGAGCATTTGTGTTATTAAGCTAAGTCAATAAATATGTTCTAAATGGTTGTTAATGAACATTTTATTTTTGTCATTGTGGTAATTGCTTTCTCTGGTGGCTTGTTCTATAAAGCTTCAGAGTTGAGGAGTGGTAATTGCGGAGATTGTCTTGAAGCATTATTTATCTTGGCTCTTTAACTTCGTTACTTACATCATTCATTTACAAACTCTCAACATAGTTAAAATGTCATCATTATTAACAATTTATTGATTCATATTGTCTGGTTTCACTCCAAATAGAATACTTATAAATCTTGGCTCTTTAACTTCATTACTGACATCGTTCATTTACAAACTCTTAACATAGTTAAAATCTTTTTTTGGTTTTGGCAAATAATACTTATTTAATATAAACCTCTAATTTGTAAGAATCCCTACACATACAGGTTTCTATAATTTTTTTCTTTTAGCTTAAACCTTGAAAAATGAACTCAAGTGATATTTCTCACTTTCACTACCCTATTGGCATGTGTCTATGAATTTCTTGGGTGTATCAACTTGATATGGAAGTTGGTTGACTAATCATACACCTATCACACTACCCTCGGTAAGGAGCCTAATCATAATCCTCATATTAAAGCTCAAGGGTTATTGGACTAAACTCAAGATCCTAATCTTCTTATCATGATCAGAGTATCGACATACTCTTCCTAAGGCAGTAATATTGTAGTTTGTAAAACTGTAATAAGATGATTAGACTACTCAAAAGGTTATCTCCCAGGTTCTATGTTTGTTCTAAGGTTTTAGAAAAATTCAAAATCAAAATAAACTGTTTTATAAAAGTTCAAATTCAAAAATAAACATTAACTAGTTAGTGATTATTTACAATTTCTTCATATTCATATTGTGACATTTCACTCCTAACATAATACTTAAGAATATTTGCCCATTAATTTCTTTGCTTACATCGTTCAATTACAATCTCTTAAGAGATTTTCTTGAAGCATTATTTGTTTATCTTCTATTATTATTGGTTATTAGTATCTTCTATTATTAACTACTTGTGATTTATGTTCGCTTCTTTTCCTTCTTTATGTTCTTGCCTTTCGTTGAGTAATTACCAAGACTGTCGTTCAGTTGAGTCAAGAATCTGTTCTAAATGGTTCTTAATGAGCTTGGTGTTATTCAACTGAGTCAATAATCTGTTATCAATGGTTGTCAATGAACATTTGATTTTTGTTGTTGTGGTAATTGCTTTCTCTGGTGGCTTGTTCTATAAAGCTCCGGAGTCGAGTTCATTTATGTTCACTTCTTCTCCTTCTTTATGTTGTTTCCTTTCATCAAGTAATTACTAATTCTTTTCCTTTGCAATGTTGTTTCAAATTGGATCCAATTGATCATTACTTTCTATTGTTTTCTCTTGAATTTCCTTCAGTGAGAACAAAAGGATTCTTTTGTTTACTGCCTCTGTGAGCAAACAGAGGGTTGGTTTTTATTGTACTTCTCAAGCACATGCTCCTGGGCAGATCTTTCCTTTGATTGGTAACTAATTTTGATTCATGTTCACTTCTTTTCCTTCTTTATTATGTTGCCTTTCATCATAATTCCATATAATAATTCCAATTCAAATTTCATTTAGTTTATAGTTTAGCTTTTACTATGAAACCAATCAACATATTGCATCCTTACAAAATTCACATTGCGATTATTATGTTGACTTTCAGCATAATTCCAAATCATAATTCCAATTCCAATTCAATATTGTTTATAGTTTAGCTTCTACTATGAAACCAATCAACATATTGCATCCTTACAAAATTCACATTGCGATTATTATGTTGATTTTCATCATAATTCCATATCATAATTCAAATTCAAATTCAACTACCTGGCAAAGCGTACGGACATGAACATGTCCCAAACAGAAATGAACACATCAATGAACAAGGCACACGGTACTCACGGTAAACAAACCCTAAACCTAGCCGTAACCTATAGAAATGGTACTCATATATGTCCAACATGTCACTGCATGCAGGGGTTATGTGTCCTTACAAAATTCACATTGTGATAGTGGTTATAAAGATTAATTCATGCCACCCATATGCTTGATGGCCTCCATTTCTTGCAGTTCCCAGAATTGTTGAGTCTTCTTCCTGACCCAAGTATGGTGGACTACCCAATATTGGTTGATTAGGACATGCCTGAATGTTACCATATCCTTGACTCCAATTTGCTCCTTATAGCCATGGAGGGACTGAGTAACCCAAGTGTCCACTTGTGTTACTAACTCCGACACTGGGTGTAGGTGTCATATAAACATAGTTAGGATTTAAACCTACACTGGCAGGGGTATATGAGGTGGGAAAAAACCCTGGCTGATAGCAAGGGACTTAGATGTTAATCTGCTCTTGGTATGATGGTGTGTGCTCTGCAATGTGGTCCAGTGTATTGGACATCATCCTATTTGCCTCAAACTGACTTAGATCATAGACTTCCCTTCTTGTCACCCCTCCTCCTCTTTCCAACACTTCTTGAACCTTTCTCGCCTTCCTCTCTTGCCTTGCCAATTGTTTTTGATGTTCCTTATCTTCCCTTGCTTTTTGTCTTTCCATCCTTTCCTTGGTTCAAGGTTCTATTGCTGCAATCCTTGTAGCTCTCTTGTCCTTGGCCAACTCCTTCTTTCTCTTTTTAGTTTCCTGAATTTCATTTTTTTACGTTCAGACTCAAACAATAAATTCATATAATCTTTAGATGTGAGAAACTGTGAACTCCTCCCCAAACGAAGACAATCTGCAGTTGAGTGCCTTGATGACACCTTCACTCTCTCTACTGGTAGCTTTAGGAATGCACCAAGTAATTTGCGCTTTGCCCCTTCCTCCCTAGGATCTGACACTTGGATTTTAGCCACCGATATAGCTAATTGGCCCCCATTATCTTCTTCAAGTACATCATGCTGAACAAGCTCCTCTTCCAGTGAACCATTTTCCAAAAAATAATGAACAAGTTTGGTGTTCAACTCTGATGGTTGTGAAGGCATGTCCATGATTTCCTCATTGGTGGTAGACACATTATGTGGGTTGATATTCATCATGGCCTTTGCCAACCATGATGGTAGGCTTACCTGGGTTGGCATGCTCAATTGTTCATTGTTTAATCCTATTGCATTATCATTTGAAATCAAGTTTTCATTTTCATTCGCTTCATCAACTACCTCATATGGAATATCACATGCAGAATTGGCATGTGGTTCAGTAGGTGTGACAACCTCCATGAAATTAACAGTTGGTTCATGACTGAACTGTATCTCATTCACATGTTCATCATCATCACCACATAAGTTCCCTTCATAAAGGGACATTATACCTCCAGCAGCAACAACATCTTCTTGGGAATCAATATGGTCTTGTAAGTTCTCTGCTTCCTGACCTTCCACATAAACTACTTGGCTACAACAAGTATCATGCACGAGAGTGTCAACATTAAGTGGCCATATACCAATCCTCTTAAATCCGTCCTTGATATTAGAAGGTGTGAGAGCCCTTTTTAATGCTTTACTTGCAATCTTGGCTAGTTCAAACCTCCTTACTTCCACCCCTAGATTCTTTTCCATCCATGAAGCTCGCTCGATCCTGAAATAATTCTTGAAAGGCCCAAACATGTTGACATCAAGGGGTTGCAATCTGTGAGTGGTATGAGCCGGCAATGTTAACAGGTCAATGCCAAAACCGTTGGCCTCCTCAATTGTCTACAAAGATATGTGGCTTCCATGGCCATCTAAAATTAGTAGGTGTCTGTTTTAAGGTGAGGCACCACCTGATACAAATGCAACAAAATGACAAAGCCAATTCAGGAATAGTTCCTTTGTCATCCATGCATGGGGATGTATTGCCATGCATGCACCTAGTTCACAGTTTTGTATATAGTTTTTTAGTTGTGTTTTACCTTTGAATAGGTAAAATCCTAGGATTAAAGAACCAATTGCATTGACACAAGAAATTATAGTGATCCACTCCTTGCTCTTAGGAAAAATCTTAGGCACATCTCTTCTCCCTCTTTTGGCAATTTCTTGCATACCACAATTACTTCCTGCCTATAAGCCTGTTTCATCACAATTCCATACATGGTCTGGGGCATATGAGTGTTGCTCATATGCAGCAGCAAGAGTGTTATAAAACTTGGACACAATTGTAGGGCATAAATTTAAAGCCCTGTCTCTATCAAGGCCCTCAGTTGTACATAGCACAAGGTCCAGATGCCTTTTTTTTAATCCAATCCACCATGATTTACCAGGAAACCCATCTTTGAAGGGGTTTGGCCTCCCCTAGCAGATTTGAGCTACTGTAGATTTAAGTTGTATAATATCTAACCCATGTCCAATTGGGCCATCTCCTTATACCAATCAACCACCTCGGCCTCCTCCTCTTCAGTCATAACCGTAACAGGCCCTCTACATTTCCTATTAGTCAACCCATTTATCCAATAATGTATGTTAGAGGCAACAATACCATGTTTTTTTGCAGAGGCATGGATTGAATGTCCATTAAAATCGATGTCATCAACTGCAGCTAGCATGTCTTGCTTTATCCAGCCTCTAATGGCACTGATTTTCTTTTTTGAACTTGCACCTTACACTGTGGTTGAAGGCGGCTCTATGGTTGATGGTGAGATAGCATGATCTGCAACCAAAGTGTCCTTTTCAATGACATTACTAGGCGCATTGTGAGCATTCACATCACCCCCCCATCCTCATCTGATGAAGTGGACCGTAGTTGGGCCCCCCTCACCCCTCACCTCCTCCTGTTCCTTGTACGATCTGCAATAGAAACTCTTGGCATGGCTACAACAACCTTCAAAGTAACCACCAAATTCTGATTTTTTTTTTTTAAAATGTATTAGAAAACTAGGAAATTGATTGGCCTTTGCAATCAATGAGAAACAACAATCAATGCTTTATCTATATTTTGTAGCTGAATACATCTCGGATCTGAAATCATTATTGGAAGGGTTTAAACTTTTTTATTTGATTCTTAGATTATTTTTATGAGCTATCAGGAAGAGCCATTCCTTTTTAATTTTGTAACAAGTTTGACATAACACAATTTCTTTAACCCAAATATTTTGTTGTGTCCTCAAAAGATTGTTCATGGCATTCATTTTATTCATAATTGGTGAAAATATGGGTTTTCAGGAAGAGCTATTACTATTTCTTTTGGTAACAACTTTGACATAACATAGTTTCTTCTACCCAACTAGCTTTTTGTGTGCTCAAATCATTTTTCTTGTCATTCTTTTTGTTCTTGGCATTCATTTTAATCCTAGTTGGTAAAAATATGAGTTATCAAGAAGAGCTATTCCTTTTTCTTTTTTGTAACAACTTTGACATAACAGAGTTTCTTCAACCCAACTAACTTTTTGTGTCCTCAAATCATCAAATCATTGTTTTTGGCACTCATTGTGTTCTTGCCATATTTTTTATTCCTAGTAAGAGTTACCATGTTTTTATGTAAGGGTTCTTAGTTGTAGTATCTTTATGTAGTTATGTATTTATTTTGATAAGAAATTATCCTTTTTGTTGACTTCTTAGGGGCAACAAATCACATTGAGCTTTCTGTGTTCCAATCAACTTTGATTCTTTACATATTTATTGGTTTGTTGGTAGCAAACAACACTTAGGGGACCCCCTTGAGACTGGAAAATAGAATTTCTAAACTAGTGGGTCTGTTATTCATTTAGAAATGCTTCTCTAATCAAACAATGAATCTACCTAACATAAGAATTTGTTCTTTGTAGGCATGGTCTATTATGCAATGAGCAGTCATTCCGGGAACCTAGGAACGACAATGAATCTACCTAACATCGGAGTTTTCTCTTTGTAGGCATGGTATGGTGTTGTAGATCTGATACCACTTGTTGTAGATCTGACCCAGAAATATGATAGATCTTATATGAAAATATGCTTGTTGTAGCTCTGATACCAATTGTGGTAGATCTAACCCAGAAATATATGAAAATATAAGACAATAGAAATAAACCCAAGAAATAAGATAGAAATGCTTCTTTATTATCAAACCCTTAAGGTAGGGCAACACCATACATTCACTCCTTAAGGAAGGAGAATACTCCACAAGCATATGCTTGTTCATTACAATAATCCTTGCAATATTTCCTTGACATCTCCATGTGGAGTCTCTAGCCTCTATTATAGGCCTCATAACAATACAATACCATGGATCATTACCATGGTTCCCTCATACCATCGACTAATACCATGGGCCCATTACATTATTACTAACTACTTGTGGTCCCTTACATGATATGGGTTAACCACCTTATTTAGTACTATGCCCCATCTCATTATTACATTATTACCTTGGGTACCTCCCTTGGTACCCCATATTATCCCCCCTAGGTATATAACATATGTTATGCAATGAGCAATCATTCTAGGAACTGGCATGCCTTTCTTCAATGAAACCAAGAATAAGTTTAATAATGTCTATTGTTTAACATGATCAAAAATGTGTTGTTTTAGGTTGTCCCTAGTGAACTTGCTAGTGAAGACACTAAAGTGAAATTATTCGTATTTAACAACTCCTCCAATTCCCTATTTACTTCGTCACTTGGCATGGATTCTCCTCAAGCCCCAATTGATGGAAGCCTACTCATCTTGATGATCCTTTCAACTATGGAGCAATGTTGTTGATATTGTGTCACTAACTTTGCTCTTTGTAGGCATGGTATGTTATGCAATGAGCATTCATTCTGAGAACTGGCATGTCTTTCTTCAATGAAACCAAGAACAAGTTTAAGAATGTATGTTGATTAACATGATCGAAAATGTGTTGTTTTAGGTTGTCCCTAGTGAACTTGCTAGTGAATACACTAAAGTGAAATTATTTTGTATTTAACAACTCCTCCAACTCCCTGTTTACTTCGTCACTTGGCATGGCTTCTCCTCAGGACCCAATTGATGGAAGTCTATTCATCTTGATGATCCTTTCAATTATGGAGTAATGTTGTCGACATTGTGTCATTGACTTTACTCTTTGTAGGAATGGTATGTTATACAATAAGTTGTCATTTTAGGAACCTAGGAATGACAATGAATCTACCTAACATCAAAATTTTCTCTTTGTAGGAATGGTATGTTATGCAAGAGCAGTCATACTAGGAACTTGATTCCTAAGGTAGCATTTTCATTGATTAGATAGATGAATAAGTACCCATATCAAAATGCTTTAGAGTAGATATTATAGGCACAAAATATATGAGGATCTATGCCTATGTGGAGGAGAGAGAGAAGTTGTGTCCTTTTGATCAAAAAATTCTTTAGTTGGGTTCCCCAACAGTGCTTGGGTACTCGTTTGTCCGAACGACTAGCCAGACAGGGAATGAAAATGGATGCTTGATAGTAATGATGTGTTTGTGGCTAGATATTAACTGTCTATCACATAAATATGAGGAATTGGATGGATGGCCTTTTTTCAACTTGTAGCCCCATGGTTTAAGAGGACAAGGGTTACATTATTCTTAATTTATTATGTTGTTACCACCAGAATACATTGTTACAAGTTGGCATGGATAATTACGTAAATAACACAAGAAAATAATTGTTAGTGTAGGTGCTTGCATGGACCCTTATAGGGATAGGTGCTTCTATGGGCTTCGGCTAGGTAATCATCCCTTTAGTTGTACCGGAGGCTGTAGATAAAATGTTTGCTTGAAACAAATTCTCGAAAAACTTTGCATTCACTATTTTCATTCACATCTTCAATTTGGGATTAGACATGAATATCTTACCCAATAAGTCCTGGAATTTTATGGGATAACCTAACCAAATTTCGTGGGGACAAGGCCATATTTGATTTCTTGCAGCAATGAAATTGGTTTCTCAATAAGTAAATCAGTAATGAAATTGGTTGTAATGGCTTTAGTACTTGAGGCTATTTGTATTTTCTCTTTGAAAGGATATTCTTTGTTATTATAGTAGTCTGATATTGAGTTGCAGGGTTAGATTTGAGGTTATAGCGACAATGAAATTGGTTTCTAAATCAGTAAATCAGTAATGAAATTGGTTTCTAAATCAGTAAATTAGTAATGAAATTGGTTGTAATGGCTTTAATTTACCTTTGTTTCTCAACAAAAATAAAATTATTCATTATTCAACAAAAATGGTAACATTATTCAACAAAAGCATATCTATATATCTCCAACAACTGATGAATAGAATGAATGTAACACTGTGCACACACTCAGTTTGTATGTTTCCAACAACTTCTGAATAGAATGAATGTAATAGTGTCTGAACACTTTGATTGCACATTTCCAATAGCTGATGAGTAGAATGAATGTTTGAAATGAAAATGAGTAAGTGTTGATGTTTTCTAGTTTTTTCATATAGAATTTAATTGGTAGGGAATTTTGGCATAGATTTCCATCTCCCAAATTCAAATGTGTGGCCTGGATTGATTTGTACATGATCAAATGGTTCATAATATTTAAAGGTTGATCCATGTGCTTTCCTATTTTTAATTCCTGAATTGAAAAGTTTGGTGTGTTTAATACTTGAATTCAAAGGGTTAGTGACATTTATTGCATCCTCTGAACTAATTCCTGAATTGAATGTTGTCATTGATTGCCTTTAATCCTAAATGGAATGTTGAGAATTGAATGTTCCTGGATGGAATGTTTTCATTTATTGTCTTCAATAGTTTGAATGGTTAAATACACATATACATATGCCTGACACACATTTCACTTATTCTTGTGCAGGTATTGTTGAGCAATGGGATGTGTTGCTCTAATGGAAATCTGTAAGTGACTGTTTGATGGGATATGTGTACTCCTGAATAGAATTCAATGGAATGTTTTGTAGTGCATTTTGACTTATTTGGTAATTTAGAGCTAGAGATATTTGGGACATTATGTCTTGTCAATATGTGATGTTAATGTTGGTATTTGACACTTGTTGGCCCAATCAATATGTGGGCCCATTTTGGACTAAATTATATAACTTATATAACTTAATATAAACTATTTATGTGCAATTTTTTGATGATTTATGAATATTTTTTGATGAATGTGTGGGACCAATACTATAACTAGTATTGGTCCCTGCAGAACAATATAAGGTTCTCCCCTAGCTCACATAAAACAACTACGTTTTCAACTACTCTGAGAGGTTTTTCGAGTTAAAATAGAACGAAATTAGTTATTAAAGGACAATGAAATGTCTACTAACCCCAATACAAATCCCTAGTGATGAATAGGATGTTAACGCAAATTTAAGCCTCAAAATATTGGCCAAAGTAAAACCTAAGAAGCGCCTTGAAGATTTTGAAGATTTTGGCCTAAGCAGAAGCGTGGTGGGCCCATAACACACAGGTCCCAAGATCGAAACTTGGTTTGATACCATATGTAACAACCACAAAATTAAAATATGCAACTAATTATATCAATCATGCAATTAATAATCTAGATACAAACTATTCAAATAATCTAACTGCAACAATTTTTTTTGGGATGGCTCTCCACCCAACCGTAGGCTCAGCTGCACATAATTTTTTTACAATTGGCCAGCCTCAAGCCCTCAATCAACTACTACTGCCCAGGAATCCTTTGTCTAACAACATTCTTCTTTCAAAAGAACGAATCATCTCATCCAACCTTCATCCATAACATAGAACAAGGAATTCCAAAAATGGAAAGGGTTTGGTTCTTTGTTTTAAGTTTTACTTGATTTAAAATTATTCCTAATTTAATTCTTTCTTATTTAATTCATTTTTATTTTATCAATTTCAAAAATAGAAGAGATTGATGCTTTATTTTTAGTTTTACTTGATTTAATATCTTTCTTAATTTAATTCTTTCTTATTAAATTCATTTTTTATTTATTTTTAGTTAACTTTACTTATTATTTTATTTATATATATATATATATATTATATATATATATTATAAATTATATATATATTATTAATTATATTTTATTTAAACTTGATTTATTTACTGATTATATTTTTTTTTGATTTAGTTGTTGTTTAACTATATAATTTTGATTGAAATGAGGGAGGATTAAACAAAGTTATATGATTGTTGTTGTTTAACTATATAATTTTGGTTAACATGAGGTAGATGATAAACAAAATTATGTTATTGGTAAATATATATAATTTTATATAAATTTTAAATTATATTAAATATTAATATAAAAATGAAAATGAAGAAAAGAAAAAAAAATTGAAATAAAGATAAATGTATTTTTAGAAAGTATATATAAATATTATTATAAAATAAAGAAAAAAGAGAAACAAAAATTTATATAGATAAATTGTGTTTGTATTTTTTTTTTAAACAATCATAGTAAAGTAGTGAAATAAGTATAATATTTTTAAAACACCCTAAATTAATAAAATGCATTTTATTCTTTCAATAAAACAAGTTTAAGAAGCTTGGTATAAATATCATGTCATGGTTTTTCATAAGATTATTTTCAATTTTATTTTATCATTAAAGTGAATTGTGATATGATTTATTCGCTTAATTTTTTTTGGGTCCTTTTTAAAACATCAAAAAAATATTCTATCGAACTATATTTCTTAGGATGGTCTTATACCTCATAATATTGTTGAATGTGAGGTATATCTAGGGTTGATGTTTTCTCCATATTTAGGAATTGGATGTTTCTATTTTAATTTCTAAACATTAGGCATGCCTTATACATTTTCTACAACTATATATTATTATTTAATATTTTTAAATAAATATGAATTAATTTATTAAAATAAAAAAAAAATAAAAAATGTTATTATTATTTCTTATTTTTTATCACAATTGTATATAGGCGTAGTTTAATTTGTAGCGGAAATAGTCTTTTCCACTTGAATTCACTAAAATCCTAGAATACACATTTCAAGAATTTTTTGATATTAAAATACATTTTTGAATGATAAATAGATTCTAACAACTTGAAAAACCTTTAAAGCACTAGAATTATACAAATTAAATAATTTAAATTCAATTTTTAAAAATCTCATCAAATTTTCATTAAAATTAACTAGAATAAATGTCGTGGAAAAAAAAAAAAACAAAACAAAAACAAAAAAACAAAACAAAACAACAAAAATTTTTCTATAAAATTACATATATATATAATTCAATTTTAATATTTTAATATTTATTAAAAATAAAAAATATATATTTTTTTATAAATTAAAATTTTAAATAATCTATTTATTAAAATTTAAAATTATTGGAAAAATATAATTTATTTATTATATTAAAAAATTAATATAGATTTTTAAAACTTAAAAAAGTTATATTTTAATCATAATTTTTGCAATCCTTTAGTTATATTTGTTAAAACTTTGTAATTAAAATCTATATTAAAAAGGATTTTTTATTTATTATTATTAAATTAAATTTTATTTATATATTATTTAAATTTTAATTAGAAATGGATAAAATAAAATAAAATACAACTTTATTTATATATTTGTGGTTTTACTTAATTGTTATTAACATATTTGAATTTTTCTTTTTTTGGTATCTAACAGTTTCTTTGAAAGGTAGATATTAGTAGACTTCTGGGGTCTATGACATGTCTTCCTCTCTATAAACTAGGTCACAACTAAGGGATTTGAATCTTAAATCTCTTAGATTTCATTTCAAATTACTTCGATCATCATTGAGTTTCCCCCTGAAACATCTAAGAATTAAAAAGTAACATAAAAAATGTGTTTCAAATTATTTAAAGCCACTAAAGACCTTTTTCCCCAAGGAAAAATCACAAATTTATTAAGAGAAAATAGAACAAAATTACATGTTAAGGAATTTAGACTTCTGTGATCCATAATCTTGTTAAGAGAATAATTTCGGCAAAATCACATAAAAAACCATTTGTCGACGCGTTTCAAACCAACCAGTGTGGTTCATCGTCAGGACAAGTTGAAGATCCAATCTCAGCGATGCAATAAATAGGGACAACAGGCCATTCCAACAGCTAGTTTGACAAGTAACGCTTAATGGACCTCTAACAGCTATATATTCATAATTATCATTATTCATATATTTATTAATACAATTCATTATTTAATAGAAAGGTAAAAATCTGATATTATTTCTAAATAAAGAACCTAATCTAATTACCATTTTGTTAATTATTAATAATAATATCAAAATATATCGTATAAAATAATACTATTATCTCCCCTTAAACTTATTATTACCATACCATTACCCCTATATAATACAACTAATAAATATTATCTAAAAAGTCTAATTTACCATTATATATATATATATATATATATATAATATATATAATATATATATTATATAATTAAATGGTAAATATTCCTCTATCACCCCTTTAACCAAATTCTTATTTATACTATTATAAATAATATAAGTATAATATTATTTATTAACGTGAGTATTATTATTACAATGTTAATATATTTTGTTTACCATTACCCTTATATAATCATGTTATTATTAATTATTATTTATTTGAATAAAAAAATTTAATGGTGATTCTCACTATTATTTATTTAAATTCATATACCTTAATCTCATTAAATCTCATTCATATATATATTTTTCTATACGTAAAAATCTTAATGTTATCAGAGTTAACCCTTTTGTTAGGAGGGGTATTACTATGGTAAATGTTCCTTATTAATAAATAATATAAATATAATATTATTTATTTCTACTATTAATGAGAATATTATTATTACAATATTAATAAATTTTGTTTACCATTACCCTTTTATAATCATGTTATTATTAATTATTATTTATTTGAATAAAAAAATTTAATGGTGATTCTCACTATTATTTAATTAATTCAAGCCCGCTATCTAGGAAAGGGGGCAAAACATACACAGAAAATAGAAACCCATCGGAAAGGGAGGACAAAGGAATCAAGAAACGCAAGAGAAGAAGGAATGAAGCAGCTAGGAAGACAGGGCTAGGATCCAGCAACTGCTAATCTTCCAGCCGTCATCCCTATTAAGATTTTTAGGTCTTTTTTCAATCTCTAGGGCCTCTTGAAACTTCCGATGGTGAATATTCACACTAGAAATCTCTCCAAATTGGTGGACAATTAAAAGAATTAGACTTTGATGAATTAGTAGGTGAAATTGTTGAAAGAGAAAAGGCCTTTGGAAAGAGAGAACCTCTTCCCAATCCCTATGTTGAGACTTTGTGTCTAGCACAAAAAGAACAAAAGTCTCAAGAAGAGTCTGCCAAAAATAATAAGAGTGACAAAGATCATGGGAGGAGAAATTATAGAGGTGAGGGGGGAAATAATCAAGGAAACAAACAACAAAGGAATTTTAATGATAAACCAATTATCACATGTTTTATATGTGATAAAATTGGTCATACTAGTGCTAATTGTCAAATTCCTTGGGAGAAAGTCAGTGAAAGGAGAGAACAAATGAATGAAAAGAAAGGCCAACCATCTCCAGATAAAGGAAAAACATCTAAGAATGCACATTATGTTGTTGCACATTGTAATTTCAATATGGTTGATGTCTTTAGTACTTCATTTTCTTCATGGCATCAAAGTTGTATCTTAGACACAAGTGCCACTTGTCATACGACCTTTAGGAGACATTTGTTTGCAAAATTCAGCA
Source organism: Pinus taeda (assembly GCA_000404065.3). Taxonomy (NCBI): domain Eukaryota; kingdom Viridiplantae; phylum Streptophyta; class Pinopsida; order Pinales; family Pinaceae; genus Pinus; species Pinus taeda. The sequence goes on along the minus strand of APFE031088996.1, from coordinate 54,572 downwards.
ATCATTGATGGAGTAGTTTATTTTGATGATAGATATCAAATTAAACCTTCAAAGGTCGGATCTATTCAATTAAAGGTCTCAATATTTGCAGATTATATTCTACATAATGTTCTTCTTATTCCACAATTTCAAGGAAATTTATTGTCTCTTATATAGATTAGACAACAGGGGGATTAGATACATATATTTTATGGTATAATAGAGATTCCAAGAGCATATGATGATGAAACGGTTATGACTAGTGTGGAAGAAGATGAACTCTTAAAATTGAAATGTACATCATCCATTGCATTGAATACTACTCATTTGATTCAACAAAATGATGATTTGTCTTCTAGTTTATTATAGCATGCTCGTTTTGGTCATATCAATTATGACATTATAAGAATTATGAGACAATAGGGAATTAAAGGGCTCCAATAATTCCAAGAAAACTTACTCCATGTATTTTGGGGAAGCACAATAAACAATCTTTTCAAAGTTCTACTTCTAGAGATTCAAGAAAATTAGGTCTCATGCATTCATATTTATGTGGACCTATGTCTGTTGCAACTGCTAATGCTAATAAATATATGTTGACATTTATTGATGATTATTTGAGGATGTGTTGGGTTTATCTCTTGAAAGAAAAATCACAAGTTTTTGATGTGTTTAAAACATTTCATCTCTTGATTACAAATGAAACTCAACTTAATATAGGCACTAGAAGAACTAGTAATGGTGGTGAGTATACTTCAATGCTTTTGAAAATTATTTGTAAGAGAATGACATCAAACACTGAACACCAGTTCCTTATAATCCACAATAAAATGGTGTTGCAGAATGATTGAATAGAATAATAATTAATATGGTTAGATAAATGGTGTTCTTTAAGAATGTAAAGTTGATGGTTTGGCGATAAACAATGCTTTGTGCAACATATATCAGAAATCATTGTCCTTCTTCTATCATCAATAATAAAACTCCATATGAAATGTGGTATAATCATCTTCCTGTTGTTCAACATTTCAATTTTTTTGGTTCTCAATGTTGTGCTTTGATTCCTAAGAAGCAGAGAAACAAGTTGAGTGGAAGAAGCAAAAAATGTATATTTTGGGAATATTCCAATACTTCTAAAGCATACAAGTTATCTGATGAAGAAAATAATAAGTTTATTTTATCAAGAGATGTAATTTTCCTTGAACCAGATAAAGATACATTTATTGTTGATAGACAACTCAATCATTTAGATAAGTTTACATCCAAGAAATTTTGTTATGATTCTAATAACAATCTTCCACATCCTGAAGTGGGGATTCCCATTCTAGATGAGTCTGTTGATTTTCCTTCAACAAATTTTTCTCTCAATGATGATAATGATTCCGTTGAAAAGAAGTTGGATGATAGAAGTGTTTCTGCTGGGTCAAAAAGATCTCGTATTCTAGAAGAATCTGCTCCACAAGATGAGAAACCACCTCCATAAATTGAACAACCACTACGAAGATCAACTCGTATCAGAATATTTCCAACTAAATATGATGACTTTGAAACACGAATTTCTTTAGGTAACTATTCTCATGATTCTAAATACAATTTCTTTGTTGATAGTGAGCCTACTTCATTTTGAAGAAGTTGTTAGTTGTAATGAATGGAAAAATGTAATGCAAAGGAAATATTATGCACTCATTAAAAATGGTACTTGGAGGTTTGTGGATCCTCTTGATAGAATCAAACCCATTGGTTGCAAGTGGGTTTATAAAATTAAATATAAAGTTGATGATTCACTTGATAAGCACAAGTCAAAACTTGTAGCAAAGGGGTATGCACACAAAGAGGGCGTTGATTATATAGATACATTTGCTCCTATGGTTAAATGGGCCACTATTATAACCTTGTTTGCTATTGCAACACCAAAAGGATGGAACATTCATCATATGGATCTAAAAATTACATTCCTAAATGGAGATTTGAAGGAAGATGTTTACATGTTTCAACCAAAGGGTTTTTTTGTCAAAGGTAAAGAAAAAAAGGTATGCAAATTGATGAACTCCTTGTATTGTTTGAAACAAGCACCACGTGCATGGTATGGAATACTAACCAAGCATATTCTTAAGCTAAGAATATGCTCTAGTCAGTCTCACTGAGCATATGTTGTCTTGTTGGTTTGAGGTGTCTTGTCGATGAGTCATGTTGAGTATGTGATCACATTGTCGTGTTTGCATGAGTACACTTGCTTTCACACTTAGCCAATTTTCCTGAAAATATGTCGACCAGAAAACACTCTGTCAGCCAGACTCGATCTCAATGACCTTGCACTTCTGCCCAGAACTGCACAGAAGTTGTCCTAGAAGCCAGTCCACTTTGTGCTTCCCGTAAGATCTCCCATCAAGCCTTCTGTTGGTCAACCAGAGAAAGAGCTTGAGTTGTGATCCTGGACTATATTGAGCTCCAGAATTGCGCAGATCTGTCCTAAACTACCAAACCTTCTTCCCTACTTTGTAAATAGCTCAAGAATTGCGCAAAGTTGTCATGTCCTGCCCATCTTGCCTACTCTACAACCAGCTCAGAAACTGCACAGAGTTGTCCTGCCCTACCAGCCCATCAAGCCCGCTTTGCAAATAACTCAGGAATTGCGTAGAGTTTTCATGTCCAACCCTTCTTCCTCACTTTGCAACAAGCTCAGAAGCCACACAGAACTGTTCAGGCCTAGACTGTCTCTCAGGATTGTGCACTTTTGACTAGCAGCTCCCGCAACCCGCCTTTGTGCTCCTTCGGAAAACTATGCAGATTTTTCTGCCAATGCCTCTTGTTGCCCGCATTATCCTCCCTGGAGAAATTGCGTAGATCACAGATGGATGACCTTCCCAGTGCTCCCTTGAAAAATTGTGTAGATTGGCCTAGCAGCACCTTGACACCCCGCCTGGCCTTCCTCTCGGAAACTATGCAGTTCTTCCTCCCAGCTAGGTTTTGCCCTACAACTTTCACCGTTGTCTCAGATTGTGAAAATCTGTTTCCTAGTAACATATAAACAATTTCTCCTGACAATGCTCCAGGGACCCGCATCCTGGCCTGTGTTGTGCTCCTGCAGTCTCAGTGCCTTGTCCCTCTCCCGTTCACCTGCACCGAAATGGAGAATAATGCAACATGGTAGACTAGGGGATTTTTGGATTTGATGTCGTACCATCATGAGTGATTGCTGGAACAAGCACATCAATGAAACATGGTGAGACGATGAATGGGATGGAAAAGAGGCGCATGCTAGAAGAATTGCACGTGGTTGAGCGAACTCATGAAGCATATCTAACAAGCGAGCGAAGGGGACACATTCGCATGCACCATCAAGAAAAGAGCAAGACCATCGAAGACCTTACACAATTCTCCATGCGGAGGTGAAGACATGTTATACCGAGATCATATCGTCACGCAGTAGCACAACAACTCGACACAGACACTACAGTCAGCCATTACATGTCAACAGTGTCATGAGTTTTCTCGGCCACATCACTACTATGGGCCATACTTATTGTAATCAATGTAATGTAAAGTGGTAGTCCAAGAGACCCACATATGAAATCGAAGAGTCATGCAAAGCCAAAAAGTCATAGGAAGCCAAACAGTCATGAGGGAAGTCGAAGAGCCACAAGGGTCAGTTATACCCCCTTGTCTCTATATACCCCCTCATTATATGAGCAAAAGACTTTTCACCTATGCTCCTCCCACATATCATTGAGAGTATGTAATCTATTCTTTGAGGAGCAAGGAGTGGCTTAAATGTCCCACTACTGGGACTAGTGATGTATGGTGTACATATGTGACTTGTATCTTTTGTTTAATTCAGAAGCTTGTCTCAGGCCAGCGTGTTTTCATGCATGTTTTGTATATGTTTGTAAGACTATTCTTTAAACCTTTGTAATGTGTGTTTTCTTAACCTATACTAAGATACTTGAACTACTTTGGTTATTTTAGTACTCATAGTGTTGAAGGTGTGTTGTATTGTTTATCATTGATGTTTTGTTCATGTGGACTACTCCATTGGACATTAGACAGACCATCTTTGTGTATTTCTTGGTGTTAACGACCGTCACCCCCATGTGTACTATTCCGTTGGACGATGTACGTGTTTTCCCTTGATCTTTGGTTTTCATGACTGTCGCATCCGCTATGGACTATTCCGCTAGATGGTGGACAAACCCTTCTTGTTGTTCATGTGTGTTTTTTTCCTAGGTTGGGACTATTCCCTCTCATCAAGAGCCTCACTTTACCTCCCCCTTTGACAGTAAGAGAACCCAGACATAGAATTACATTACGCACTCACTAGGCACACTCACCAAGCTTTCTTGAAGTTACAAACATAACATTCTCATGTGTTGAACAACAAGAGCTAAGGAAAATCTTTAAGAGAATGGAAACCGGGCCATTGTACCATATGGGAATCCTACACCAATTAGTGTGAGGTCTAGTTGGGACTTCATACTGGCGAGGTCCCCTAAATGTTGACGGGTTGAGCACTGTCAACAGATTCCAAGCATTGTGTTGTTTAGTGATCTGTAAAGGTTATGTTATCCAGTCTTGGCTCCTTCGTGGGTCATTATGTTTACATAGGATGGATCCATTTGAATCTTTTCATCGTGGGGTTCAGTTGTTACCATGGTTACATGACCCCTCTTGTCGTCCCATTTTGCCATTAATTCTGAGAAATCCTCCATCATGTGCTCGATACTGTAACAATAGCCATTAAATTAGCATGGATTAATAAAAAAACGTGCCAAGTAACTAAACAATTTTTTTCCTTTAACTACACTCCATTATTCTTTAGGTATTCAGTAGATATATACACAATTGTAATCTAAAACAATGTAGAATAAAAAAATCTTGTCTTATCTACCATATATTTTCTCATTTCAACCTCATAAAATAATTTTAATATTTAATAAACATTAAACTATAAATAAAATTCACACAATAAAATATAAAATATATTTTCTTATTTTTAGCATGAGGAAGGGTGTAATTTCTTCACTACTTAATATAGAGTTTACAAATGAGATGTAAAATAATACAGATAAAGAGGTATGAAATTCCTTTATACTTAGCATAAAGTTAAGATATGTTTTTTTTTCTTTACTTGGGGAAAAACTCTTAATTTTTCATTAACATAATGGCAAATTACATTTTGTAGATACATACAATTTTATGCATTCTCATTTTCCTTCTAATAGCTAATCTGAGACAAAATATTGTGTTTCTGTCTTCTATGTAAGAAAAACCCATAGAAAAAGGATCTAGTACAATCTTAATGATAATTTAAATGTAAACATCTTACTGGTAATTTAAATGTAAACAAAAATATAGTCTTCCCTTTCCTATGGGAGAAATTTCAATACATCAACATTTTACACTATTTACATCTTTTAAAGCATGCAAATATATAAAACTATAATTACAACAAGAGATATTTCAATACATCAACATTTTACACTGTTTACATCTATAATTACAACCATAGTTGTGACATGTAGTTGGAAAAATATGTAGGTGTTGTCTATGGAAAAAAAATCAATAAAATCAATACATCAACATTTTACACTGTTTACATCTATAATTACAGCCATAATTGTGACATGTAGCTGGAAAAATATGTCGGTGTTGTGTATGGAAAAGTCCGCATGTAACTAGTGGGCCAAAGCTAAGACATTTTCTTTTAAAAACAAATATTAATAACAAAAAATATGTTTCAATGTTAACCATAAATTAAATATTCATTTTTCATATTAAGTATAGAGAGAAATAAATTGAAAGTAAAAATTTCCTTACCATATAGAGAGAGGGGTATTTAATATGGAGTTTGACATACAAAAATGCACACACACACACACACACACACACACACATATATATATATATATTTATATAGAGAGAGAGAGAGAGAGAGAGATTAATAAGAAAAAAACATTTTAATGTGGATAATATAAATACAATATTTCAATGTCAATTATATTATAAAAAAATTCTTATGGTTAAGACATATTATGTTGTATAGGTCAAAATCAAGGAAATGTTGAATTGTTTTTATGCTCATAACAAATTAACACATAGTGTGTGTGTGTGTCACTAAGTGTTTAAAGGAATCAAATCTCTCAAGGTGAAAATCTTTTCTTGAGCTTCACATTCAAAAGAAGGTTTAAATATTTAAATATTACATTTCTCTTGGTAGATATAGAGTTAAGATGGATATCCCTCTCTCTCTCATCTCTCTCTCCTTCTCTATCTCTCTCTCTTCTAAATATATAATATAATATATATATATATAGAGAGAAGAGAGAGAGAGAGAGAGAGAGAGATATATATATCCATCTTAACTCTATATCTACCAAGAGAAATGTAATATTTAAATATTTAAACCTTCTTTTGAATGTGAAGCTCAAGAAAAGATTTTCACCTTGAGAGATTTGATTCCTTTAAACACTTAGTAGATCCAAATCTAAAATAAATTTACACTATTATAACTAGCAATTGCACCAAATGTTGCAAAGGGAACGTCGTAAGGCGAAAGCATAGGAAAGAGTAACACTGACAGTGAAAGTGTCAACTGCAACATTTGGAGAAAAAATCAAGGATGTGATTAATAATCAAAATCAGTCCTAAATTTTTTTGGCAAAGTTAAAACATAATTCCCTGTATGGAACCACATTTACCATAATTCCATATATGGCACCTATGTTCTCAACTATGTGTTAAGCACCCAGCCGTGTTCTCAACCTCGCTTGGAGGGGTAGGGAGTTGCATGTTGGTCATTTGTGAATTCTCTGTTATTACAATATATCAGCTGAGGATTTTCTTAAAAAATGTCGTAGGCAAACAATGGGTGCAATTAATGCATGACTTCATAACTATTTAACAGAATGAATTTACCAAATTGTAATGCTAATGCAGTACTTGTAGTGTTTTCTCATTCGTAGCAACAATCCAGCCAAACACTTTGAAATTCAATCTTAGCAGAGATGACTCATTCGAGTCTAATTGCCTTTAATGTCAATTTCTAAACATCCACTGAGTACATGCCATGTCATGTCTAACTTCAAAACTGGTAGATTTTTCAACCAATTATATTCCTCCTGCCCCATATAAATCTCTCAACTTTGGTAATTGGGGATCCATGGCTGCTAGACATTTCAAGCTTGGATTCTGCTAAACTAAGGGTAATTTCCAATTGGTTCACTACCATATGCAGTTATCCAAATTAGGTCACCATTATATGAAGTTGCCCTAACTAGGTTACTCCTATATACATTTATCTAGATTGGGTTGTTGTTGTATCCAGTGACTTTAATGTAGTGCTTGGCCGAGAACAACATTTTATGTCAACTTCAGTGCCTAGTGAATCCCCACTTTTTTATTGCATATTATCACCATGTACTGGGAATTGCTTGAAGCACATTTATTTTCAGATCTTAAGCCTTCGTTCAAAACTTATGCATCCTTCATTGACGAGTCACACAATATAATCCAAATGAATGAACATTACTATGACAATGACAAATGAGGTATGTACGTTTCCGTAAGTCTTGTTACATTCAGTATGTATGCTCAGAGTAATTCACTGGACTATAGTCATGCCAAGGTTTGAAAATATTTTTATTTTCAGTTGAAGCCAAAGCAGGTTAGATCAGATATATGCTTGTGAGGTGATATTTTCAATTTGATAGTGATGCATGGCTACAATGAAGCTTTTGTTATGGGATTGGTTATCGCTCTAGATCATATCATGTCGTTCGTCTAAACGCCCATCCTCTATAAGGGGTACTCGAACAAAACCGAGAGAAATAATATTTTTTAGGCATTCCTCCTCTCTCATGGTATTGGAAATTCCAAATCCAATTGAAGATGAATTCAACGTGAAAGATCCCACTTTAGAATACACAACAATTATGGAATCGAATGTTTTTTCAGACTGTGATGCCATGTGTAGAGTGTGTTAGCTTATCCTTTTTTCACATGTTTTTACGACATAAAGTGGAGTTTGTAGACTCCTTTCGACCTAGGAAAGAATTCTTAACCCTAACCATCTACAACGTGTCTTCATGATCGCAAAAGTGTAACCTTATTTTACCAAGGACGACAAACATGGTGGTTCATTCCCATGTGCAAACTGTAAATTGAAGAACTTGGTGTTTCATTCCCATTGGCAATGTTGAATGCACTCCAAACTAATGCCCCAAATGATAGTAAGCAATAAAAATCCAATAGTTTATCTCTGCATGCCTTGAAAAGGAAAATTCTACCTTATGTGTAGTTGACAATTTGAGCAAACTCGATAGTGACCATCCCCTATTTAATGGCTTAGTAATTAATACCATTGGTAAGATTAATTCATTAATGAAATTCATATTAGTTTGAATTTAGAGTTCTTATGAAATCAATGTAACGAGGTGAATTGTTTTTTGTGGCATTGACTTGGAATGTGATCTATATATATATTCATAGTTTATGGCTAAGAGTACTCTCAATTGTTGTGTCACAAAGATGACACTATTTTCTCTTTCCCTACATGTTCTTGTGGTTGCCACAACAATCTCCCTTCTCTTGGGGCTTGTGTTGAGTATGTAAACCCTATTCACTTTTGCAGAGTCCTCTTAATTTTGTTTTTTTTAATTGAATCAATTGACAAGATACAAAGCTTGTTCACTTTCCATTAATTGCAGGAGATATTCCCCACATCTGACGAGTCTGGGTGTACAAACACCCACTAATAGCAATACAACTCCTCTAGTACAATGCACTTCTCACATATACCCAATGAGAATACATTGGCATGTCAAGCTCAAGTATAAAGAGTATTGGAGAGTGAAAACCCTATCACAAACTTCAATTACATGATGAATTACAACAATTGGAATATTGTTGCTCAACATCCAAACTTCAACAACTTGACCCAAATTTTCTACTTCAACTACAAGCCACTTGATCCATATGCATCTTTGAATAAGTAACTCAATCCTCTTCCCCTACCTTTTCACACTTCACTATTTCTGATAGCACCTTATCAATTTTTCATTTAAATGCTAATAAGTTAAGATATCCCTGGTCTTGTTTATGTTTTTGATGGCGCCTTTACAGATGACAATGCATTGTTTTGGGGAATCAAATACTACAATGATATGATTTTGGAAGTTGAACAAATGGGGAATGTTAGTTTGAATTGATGTTTTAGAAGGATAAGCAAACATTCACTCTAAAACAGAGGTAGGTGTTCCCTCGAAGAATCTACTTCTATGGCGAGGAATCACTCTTCATCTATACCCTTTTTTCATAGGATATCAACTTACCATGTTTTCTTTGCAACATTTGATACAATTGCTAGTCTATAACCTAAATTAGTATTAAGATTCAAAAAAATTAATACTATAATAATATATTTATAAAAATAAATAATCTTGTTGATGCTTAAATATTTCCTTTGGTAGAACTAAAATGTTTTAATATTCTCGTACATAAATGTAAGTGTAACATACACGTACATCATGAAAATCTCAACTAAAAAGAAATGCTTGACAATTTGTAACACAAAGACCGGTATTATCGAAGTCCCTAATGCTCATAGAGGTCTCTGTTGCCTCCTACCAGGGCAGAGCCTTCATTAACAGCGAAGGTTATGGAAAAAGAAATTAACAACAAAATTATAAGGTTTCGGAGTATCGGAATCCTCCCTCAATTTTACTTATGGTCAATTAGAAATTTAGAAGACGCATCTTTTCTTAAAAGACCCACCATTTTATTCGAAAAAAGAATTCTATTTAAGAATTTGTGAGGTTTCTAACAAAGAAAGCAGAGCTGAAACGTAAATATAATTCAAGTGGTCCAGGTACATTCAGTGCTGCTCTTACATATATTTTAATCCAGGTAGTAGAGATGATGTGAGTGGGCACTTACTAAAAGCAGTGATATTAGTATGGTTTAGTTATTTTTATTTAAATTGTTGATTTCAGAAGCATTTTGAAAATGAACGTGATGCCAAAATTTGATATTATATTTATTCATTTAATTTTAAAGTATTTTAAAAATCCATAATTAATTGTATTGTATCATGTATTCAAATTTGACAATGTTAATTTTTTTTTGGCATTTTTATTATGCAGAATTTATTAAAAGGAAGGGGCTAGTTTCCAAAAGAAGTATTAGGGGCCTTTTTTTTTACATTATAGATGTGAGATAAGCTGACATCCCTCACATCACGTTACATTCACATTACAACTTCATTGAAACTTAATATGTTGCAGCGCAGCGTTACAATTCGGGACTCGATCTCTGGTGGGGTGCGTGGCAGCCGACTGCCCCAACCATTGATCTATGCACTCGTGTGCATTATTATGCAGAGTTTATTTAGTTAAACATATGATTTCAATAAATTTTTACAAAATTCTAGACAAATTAAATTAGAAAATAAACCTGAACTTTTTTTAAAAACCACACTTAAAAAAGACTCACTTTTTATCATGTGAATTTAATATATTTAATAATGCAGTAACCACACATTGTAATGTAATTAAAGTATTTCTGTGTAATGTTTTTAATAAAAAATTGCTTTTAATAAAAAGTTTTCTTTAGTGCAATTTTTTAGACTTTCCATTACAACAATTCAAAACAAAATATAAAAATAAATTTATATATTATAAAATATTTGATTTCATAAATAACTAATATAAAACTATTAGTTCATTAATGCCCAAGGTGATATAGGTCACTCGTAAAATACATAAAGGGTGATATAACCCGTAAAATACATTATTGAAGAGATAAGATAAAGAAATAAATCCATACATATATATATATATATTTATTGTTTGTCGTTCTTATGTTAATGTGTCTGCAAAGTTTAACCATACATATTTTCTGTCAAACTGAAAATATTTCTTTACGAGCTTTCCTGAATTCATGAGGAGGGCGTATAGGCGTAACACATGAGAAGCATTTTGTTTGTGTGGGAGAGTAGAACAACATGGCATTTTAAATTTTAGAAGATGTGTTTATTGAATAACGACACTTATAACGCATGTGTGGAGTCACAGCCATTCAAAAGTCATCAAGCTTATCACAAGTCATTAGAAAAGATGAATGTAAATGGTGAATTCTCTTTTGATTGGTCTACCACACATTTTACATGAGTAATATATTTTATAAAAATATAAAATTAAAATTATATTCAAGGTCATGATCAATTAAATTATTTTCCAGAAAAATATTATAATAAAATAATGATGAATTTTTAATAGTATAATTATAGTGAGGCTCAAAAATAATTATGGTGAGGGTCATTTGTCAATTTTTTTTTGGAGAAACATTAAAATAAAATAATGATGAATTTTTTATGGTTTTTATTGTTTTATTTTAGTTATGTAATTTTTTAATTTTTAATGGTTTTTATTATCTGTTTTAGTTATGTAATTTATTTTTTTTGCTAATGTAAGAGTTGGGCTTTCTATTTCATTAATAAAATACAAAATTTACATCAATCCACAAAGAGTTATGGACTAAGGAAGAGACTCAAAAACCAAACAGAGCACAGGCCCGAGGCGGAAGCTTCTACCCCAAAAAAACCCAACCTCTAAATTCGTCTAAGCCAAAATAAAGTTGAAGTCGGCATCGGAATCGAATCCACAGTATAACTAGATATCATATTCGTAAGACCCACGATAACATTAAATATCTCGCCTAGAACCATTTTCATCCCACCAAGAAAAGAGCGCATTAACGTTTCCCGCCATCTAGACCACCAACCTGCTCAATCAATCCCAGCCGTTGATCCGCTTCCTTTGATTCGACAGCTAAGGATCATATCGCATAGGGCAATATCACCGAACATTAGCATGCGATGAGGGCGGTATTCTAGCTGACCCCACTGCCACGTGTAGCCTACTATATGGAATCGCTTCAAAATTGGAAATACCATTTCTCGCTTGTTAGGCCCACGATCGCTTGAAAACTGCCCTCGACTCGGTAAAACAATCACGGACGGGAAAATCCCTAGTATTGAGGCCGCCGAGAGTGCTCGGGTACCAACCGTTCAAAGCGTCTTCCCTACCATAATCAAGGAGAGAAGAAACTCCCACCAACCTGCCTTTCTTCAGAGAACCAAAGCCACCCAACTCGCTATAACTTGGATTTGCTAAAACAGTGCTTACCCGGGTTACGGTGGTCGAAAATGGCATGCAGCCCACTGAAAACCTGAAAGTGGAAAATATGAGAAACATAAAGCACCTGAATCAACTGGACTCCGACTCCATGGCCCTACTCTGAAACACGACCCTGTCTTCATCTGCCTGGTCATGACAATTTGCTTTTAACCTACTCTGAGGCAGCTCTTGCCAGCTCAACACAACCTTGTTCTCTGTGTTGATCACACCTTGATTGGCCAGAAGATCCGTTAATTTATTGGTCGATATTCATACATGTTTAAAGCTAACTGTACGCAGGCTCTGGAGTTGATGCTGAATCCATTACAAGCCCTGGATTAGCCGCTAGTTCCTACAAACTTTTTCTAGTCTTGTTCCCCAGTTGATCCTCTTAGCCAATTTGATGATTACCTCATAATCAGCTTCAACGATCACATTTTTTCAGTTATCCTGTTCCAGTAAATCTAAACACTGCTCCATAGCCATCAATTCTGCCATGTAATTGGTGGCTCTTCCTAAATGACAGTAGAAGATGAAAATGACACTTCCATTCTCATCCCTTAACACACCTCCATAACCTGCGGTACCCAGGTTTCCTTTTGAAGCCCCATCAATGTTGAATTTCAAAAAGCCCTTGGGGGGAGGATGCCAGAAATCTTGCTCAGAATCCAGGCATATTACTTTCCTATCCAGTCCCTGAGGAATAAGTCCCTGCAAACCCAACTCACTGAGTATTCTCAAATCAACTACTGAAGGTGGGTTCTTAGGGAGATTTCACACAATAGTGTCGACCGTTTCCTTGAGTTGTTTTAAGATCTGCTCAAAAAGGCATTGGGATGGCCTCTTTTCATTCATGAAGATTCTATTGTTCCTTTCTTTCCAGACATTCCAAATAATGAAGCTTGGCATGATGTCCCATGCTGAGCTAAGAACTTCATTATCTAAAAAGTTTCTTCTCCAATTGTTTAGGGTATTTATGATACTCCCTTTGTCCCTATTAGTCTATTGGAAAATGGTGGCAAAAGAATCCCATAAACTAGGGGTGAAAATGCAATTGTTGAGAAGGTGCTGCATAGTTTTCTCTTGGGCTTCACAGAGCTGACATCTGGAAGACCCCATGACACCCCTCTTCCTAATATTATCCCAAGTCAGGATTTTCTTATGCTGAACCAGCCACATGAAGAGTTTAATTTTCATCCAGCCTTGATGTCTCCATAGGTCTTGCCAAATCTTATTCGGAGCTTGTGAATTAAGGTCAAGGAGAATGAGTTTTGCTTCCTTAAGATTAAAGGCACCCTCATTATTGTTGGCCCATCTTAGCTGGTCTTGCCCCTTTGACATCAAAATATTCCTTTGTTCTAACATTTTTTTTAGAGTCTCTGCTTTAGCCTTCAGGGGGCTATCATCCCTAAAATCAAAGTTCCTCAAGGTTCTCCATTTTCCAATACTGTTGGTTTGATCCCAAAAGTCTTTTACTTTAGATAACCCTTTGGTGTCTATATCTTCCTTGAGATCCCTCAAGTCTTGTTTTAACAATATAGGTTCTTGTTGCCATCTATCCTCCCAGAATAAGGCAAGGTTTCCTCCTCTAATTTCCCAGAAGCTATTTCCTTGGACTAAGCCCCTGTTATCCCAGGCCTTATTCCAAATGCGAGAGCCCTTTCTATATCCTAACATTTTGATTAGATCATTAATTGCCAAGTGCTGGCATATTTTTCTTTCCATATCCTTGCCCACTGAGCCTCTGGGTTTTTTATACATCGCCACCATAATTTAGCTCCTAAAACCTTGCTTAGAATCTCAAGATCATCCAATCCAAGCCCTCCATATTTTTAGGTTTGCAGATTTTTTCCCAAGCTACCAAGGCCCATTTATTTCTTTCTTCCCCTTGCCCCAAAGAAAGTCTCTTTACATGTTTCTGAATTGCTACATGACTCCTTTAGGATTTAGGAGAGCTGATAGCATGAAGACTGAGATTGATTGTAGGACCGCCTTGGTTAGCACCAACCTACCAGCCATCTTTTAAAGATCTAGTAGTCCATTTCCTGATTTTATCTTGCAATTTGTTAATCACTGGCTCCCAAATGTTCTTTTGTAAAGGCTTGGATGTTAGAGGAACTCCCAAATATATTAAAGGGAGGATCTCTCTTTGAAAGCCCACAATTCTGGTAATATTTCTCTGAATAGCAATGTGAGTATTAAAGAAAAAAATCTTAGATTTGGAGAGATTAACTTCCATACCTGAAGCCATGGCAAAGTCTCTCAGGATTTGCTTATAAGCTAGAGCTTCTTTGACCATGGGGATACCCTGCAGCATGGTGTCATCAACAAATTGTTGATGAGTTAAGGCCTGACCATTTTCAGAAAGTTGGAGACCTTTGACTTTACCAACTACTTTTGCACGCTTGATAGATCGACCCAGCCCTTCTATCATGAGAATAAAGAGAAAGGGAGAGAGTGGATCTCCCTGCTTGAGGCCTCTAGAAGGAATAAAAGTCTCCGAGGGAGATCCATTAAGAAGAATTGAAAAACCGGGAGAAGTAACTAGGGCCATTACCCATTTGATCCAGTTGTGGTCAAACCCAAAAGCAATGAGAACTTTTCTGATATAGGTCTAGTTCAGCTTATCATAAGCTTTGGCTATATCCAATTGCATGATCATTCTTGCTTTCCTATTGTTTGTTAGTGAGTGTACCACCTCATGAGCTTGAATGATGTTGTCAAGGATTTGCCTACCTTCCACATATCCAGATTATTCAACCGACACCAGGGTAGGAAGAAGAGGCTTGAGTCTATTGGTCACAACTTTGGATATTAACTTGTAGACAACATTGCACAAGGCAATGGGTCTAAACCTACTAGGAGTTTGAGCCAATTCTTATTTAGGGATCAAGGAGATAAAGGTAGTATTAAGCGCCTTCAGAATGGTTTTGTCCCTCCTGGAGTCTTCCACTACATTCAAAACGTCATGTTTTACTATATTCCAACAAGATTTAAAGAAATCAACATTGAATCCATCTGGACCTTGTGCCTTACCATTTTTCATTTCTTTTAGGACCTCACTAACTTCCTCTTCTGACACTAGTCTATTAAGGTTGAAATTGTCCTCTCTAGTAACCAGCGTGGGAATATGTTTTGATATAACTCTAATGGATTGTTCTCTATCTGAACAGGTTTCCTGTGCAATATCACGAAAGTGCTGAACCAGCACTACTTCTATTTCTTCATGAGAAATGAGAAGATTACCTCCCTCGTCCTTGATAGAAGAAATCCTGTTGTGAGCTCTGTTCGCCATAGTGGATCTGTGGAAAAATCTAGTATTACGTTCTCCTTCTTTTAGCCATTGCACTTAGGATTTGCGCCTCCAAAAAATCTCCTCTTGTTTACATAAGTTCTCCCATTCTTGATGATATTTGGTTGCCTGATCACTTCTATCTTTATCAAAACCCTCCATAATAAGGGTTTGGTTGGGTTCCTACATTTTTCCCTCAACAGATTTGTTTCCTTCAAAAATGTTACCATACTCCTTCTTGTTGCACTCCTTGAGCCTGAGTTTGATATGTTTTAGTCTTTTTTGAATTAGGAACATTCTTGTGCCCTAAATATTCAACTCCTCTGCCCACCAGATGGCTATGTTGTTGATGAAATCTGGGTGGGAGAGCCAGATGATTTCAAATCTGAAAGGTCTATTCCTGTGGGTAGCAATGCCCTGAATTTCTAGTTGCACCGGCTAGTGATCCGAACCTCCAAAGGGGAGCACTCTTGCAACTATGTCCTTGCCCTTGAGCATAAGATCCTTTGATATTATGAATCTATCTAATCTAGAGGCCACCTGAGACTCTCCTCCTCTTTTATTGTTCCAAGTAAAGATACCATTACTCATAACAATATCCACTAGCTTCATATTGTCTATGAAGGTTTGGAAAGCACAAGAGTCTTTATTTAGACTTCTAGTACCCGCTTTTTTCTTCGACAGTGATTTGATCATATTAAAATCACCCCCAAGATCCAAGGGATTCTTCCATGTCTTTCCCTAAGATCTTGCAGGGAATCTAGAAGCTTGAGTTTACCATCCAACCTTTGGGGACCATACACATTTGTGACTAGGTAGACTTCCTTATCTCCCACTGGTTGTATGACCACTGAAAGATAATCCCTAGCTGCCTCTGCATCTATAATGTCAATTTTTTGGGGGTTCCAAAGCGTGAGAATGCCTCTTGCTATATTCTCTGCTTTGACTTCTAGAAACTCAAATATATTGAGCCATTTGTTGTGAATCTCTTTTATTTTTTGAATGGAACATTTAGTTTCCTGGATGAAGATCACATCTGGTGCTGCTTGTTTCATCCTATTACTAAGTAATCTTTGTTTTCTTTTACTACCTAGACCTCTGATATTCCAAGATGTAAACTTCATTATTAAAGATTTGTAAAGGAGTAGCTAGTTAGATCTTTCATCTTACTCGAATCTATCATCAGCTTTCCACACTCCATCAAGAGCTCATTCTGCTTTTTTCTGCCCCTCTTCTTTCCTGTATTTCTAGTAGCTAAACCTAGAGTTGATTTCATTGTTTTCACACCTTTATGTTCCTGCTTGTCAATGGTTTTTCCTTTATCCAACCCCCTCTCCTGAGTTTTCCATAAAAACAAGTGTTGTATTTTGTTGCATTCTTCTTGAGGCAATGAATCTATCCCTCCCGTGGTTCCTTGCATCAAGAACCCTTCCAGATCTAGGTGTTCCTTTTCGAGGATCTCCTGTATCTCATGGTCCTCCAAATCTATTTCACTTTGGGTCATTTCCTGATCCATCTCTAGATCTATTTCACTTATCATAGTCTCTTTCTGATAGCCAATATCTTGTGTTTGGTTGTTATCTTATTCTTTATCCATTTCATTAGGACCTTCTTCCATAGATTGGTCTTCTTTTGTGATTTCTTCATTCTCTTCCAGTACTTGAAACTTTTTATGACTGCTCTTTTTCCCCTCATTATGTTGTTGCTTTGGCCCTTTTTTACCGCCTTTTCTTCTATTTACAACTTTTTGAAAGCTTTTTGTGTCCTTCATCATATTAGCCTTGCTCTTGTTGTCTGCTTTACTGAGAGGGAAGTCTCTGAATAAGTGTCCATGTTCATGGCATCTACGACATCTGAACAGGATATGCTCGTAGTCTACTGTTTGCACCCATTCCTCATCAAAAACTTCCAAGATAACTTCATCCGCGAGAGCTCCTGATAGATCCATTTCCACACATATTCTTGCAAAGGAAGTATATTTCCCCCTTCTTGTGGCTTCAAAAGCTTTGACAAAACGACCTAGTTTATTGCCTATGGCAGCTAGTGATTCAGTTTGCCAGTAATCAAGAGGTAGGGAATAGAGCCTTACCCAAACTGGTACCGAAGTGAAAGTTTCCCACTTTGGGACAAATTTCATCTTCCAAGGCCGCATATAGAGGTCGGCTGCTGCATAAAAGTAGGGTCCTCCTTCGAATATTCTATCTTTATCTTCGATGTTTGCGAACACCACGGTAAAGAATCCTTTTGACCCAAGATGTAGGTCGATGCTTCCTTTGGGTTTCCAGTGATATTTGATCCATGTCTGTAAAGCTTTTTCAGTGGGCCATAGTCCCATGAATTTACAGATGATAGCGTAAGTCCCTATGTGTTCCCTGTGTGCCTGCAGAGCGGGATCATTTAAAACTACTCTAGGAGTGACCTCTGCTTTGGGTTTGCAAGGTCCCTTTTGTTTTTTGTCTTCCTGACTTTTGTCTTCTTCCTCCTTGTCTTTTGTGCTACTATTTTCCTTGGTCTTGGTCCCATTTGTTTCTTTTTCAATATTCATGTTCCCTTCCTTCGCAGATCCTTTGATATTTTTTTCCAGAGCTGACTTACCTGAGCTGGCTACGACATCCTTATAGGAGGGAGTGGAGCTCCCTCCTCTGCGACCCTCCATTAGGATCAACCTCTGCAACTTGCTGAAACCTTTGTTGCTCGCTCTCTGTTCAACCCCTCTTCAATCCAAAGAAAAAAAATCATGTAATTATTTATTAATTATATATACAATGTAATAGTTTTTTTAAGATATTCCCTACATATGTTTTTTTTTTTGTAATTTTTGGTTAGAATCTAGTTAAAAAATAATTGACCAAATGTTAACTCTTTAAGCACTGGGCTAGGACTTTGGAGAGTTTATAACTCAACCTTGTGATTCTAAGAAATCTTTGTCAAATTATGGGCAAATTAAATAGGAAAATATGGCCAAAAATACCCTCCAAAACGTAGAATAGATAGACTATGGGGTTTTTTATGGATAAAAGTGAAAGTGAAGTATTTGTGAAGTAAAATATTTTGATTGGATCAAGTTACATAAAAATAAAAATAAAATGGATCTAGGTTGTTTTTATCACATCTCCTTCATAATGGGTTGTAATATCAACAATTGATGAGAGATCATAGTGAAGATGAGATTATTTATATCCAAAGATGTATATTCATTTTATTTTTTATTACAATCAACATTGTGTTGGCATTGATGTGTGTTGTCGTGTTGCAAATGTGTTGTTTGTTGGCATTGATGTCAACTTGGTTGCTTGGGTTGCAAGTGAGTTTCTTATGCATGGGTATGTGTGGCTGTAGGTGGCTTGTGTACGGATGATGTGTAGATGGTCCTTGGCATGTCTACTAACTTGGACTAGCTTGGAGATGTGATGATCTTCTTGATCATATTGTTGCATACAGGTTGTTAGGCCTAAGAATTATCCTTAAAATACATCCACTTTCACTCCATTCACATATTTTCTCACCTCTGTTCCACAACCATGTCACCACATCAGCTTCACTTTTATCATTAAATGGGTTACCATTGTGTTTTCCAAACATTATTAATTCTTAGTATTTTTAAGAAAATTTGTGGTTAAACTTTAGAAAATAATATCCAAATACTTATACCTAACAATGAGAATGAGTTTGTTGACATGTATAGGTAGAAAGGAAGCTTCTAAGGCACCCTTATGTGGCACTCTATGTTCAAATTCGAATTTGAGGAGATCATGGACCTCGTGGATAAGATCATGGACCTCATGGAGAAGATCATGGACGATAGGGTTATGTGTCACCATTGGTTGAGAGATATGTGAATTTGAAGAGGAAATAGTGGATCCACATTTATTAATTTGTTATCATAACTTTTGTATAAATAGGAGTTTTATCTCCTTCGTTTGTAATTTGGAATTTAGAATTTAGAATTGAGAAGTTAGAGTTTAGAACCTTAGGATCTTATAAGTTTGTAATGAGAAGTTAGAATTTAGAATCATTGTAATGGAGATTTTAGAACCTCTTGGAATGTAGAACTTGTATTTGCAATTTGCAATTGATGATAAATAAAATGGATTTTCCTTGATCTTCTACATTTGACTTCTCTTTTGATGTGCTTGTGAATCCTTGGAAGGGCCCCCATTGTCTAGCAAGTACACTTTTGTTTTGGTAAGCTTTCATTTTATGTTTGTTTGTAAAATTAAGATGATTGGAAACACTAATGAATAGTATCCTGTAAGGGAGCTTTAATATTTCTTACACTTGCCGCAATGTCTTTAGATTTCATTTTGTTAAATGACTAAATAGGTGTTGGAGATCCCAATGAAATACCTCCTGTAAAGGAGCTTTGGCATTTCTTCACCTAGCTTAGTTTAGTTTGACTCTAATTCCACATACGGTGGATGTTCCTCGAAGTTTTACTTTCCTAGGTTGATAGTAAATGGAACTCTAATTTGCATCCACATTTTAGACCCAACACAGGTGTTGGTGGCTGCTACAGGAGTTAGAGTTAAGGAGCCTTGCTGATTAAGTCTCCATGTCCTAGTTAGGTCCACATGTTGTTGTTATGATACATTGGGCTTAGAGAGGATCTAAAAGCGTCAATAAATGTTTGAGATGGTTTCACAGGTGTTTGAGGATGTGTGAAATGTGGCAAAGTCATTGTGGATAAATTTGATGGCCCAGGTGCTAATATGGTTGTTGGTTGACATCCAAGTTAACCCGGTTTGACTTTTGATGATGATAGGGATGTGGTAGTGACTTGGCGAAGTGTTTCAAAAGTGTTAGTGACTTCCAAAGCTCCTACAGAGGCTTGTCAAGCTCTGGAAGAAGTTTGGGCAGGTTCTGAGTTAAGGAAAGATGAATTTGATCATCCTCTGCCCTAGACGCATGGATGATGGGTCATGAGAGTGACTGAAAGTTTCTAGTTGCTGGGAGACAAGCCTGTGCAAGTGACTATATAGCTCCAGTCAACTTTTGCTAGTGTTGTGCATGCAACTCAAATTTTTCATGAAAATTTCTTTGCATTCCTCGCGCAACTCAAATAATTTTGGTTTTTTGGTGAAGCTAATGGTTAGAATTTTCCAGAAAAAGGTCAAGACAAGTCATGGGGCCTCTAGAATATGATCAAAGTTGAAGATATAAAAAGGATACTAGATTAAGTGATTTGATTTGGTTAAGAATCCTATCTCAACCAAATCTCGAGCATGTGAAAAGAATTGATGAGTGGCCTATAATCTGTAGCATTTACTAAGTTAATATACACAAAAAAAATGATAAATAGAGGAAGGCTTTAAGTCTATTTGGTTGGTTGTCTTGAGAGTGTGTGATTATGCCATTGTGAGGGGATTGAGAGTAAGTAGAGATTACAACAACTACTCATATAATTATATCAGAGAATTGTGTGTGGAGTTAAAGAGTTATATCAAAGAATTATGTGAAGAATTCAAAGATAGAATTGAGAAGAAGATTTAGGATCTGTGTGTTGTTTGTGGAAGAAAATTGGGAGCTTGTGGTGTGTTTGAGAGGGGTGTTTTAGTGTGATAAGAAGTGAATAATTTACCTCCTCCGAGTTATAATAATTCAAATTTTAAGTGCATAATGATGGTGTTGTTGGGTTGCTCATGTTAAGCGAATTGAGAACCTAATGTGAAATATGTTGTAACGTGGTTCGCATGGAGGAAGTGAAGGCATGGAGGCTTTAGAGTAGACAATGATTTGTTGGATACAATAGAAGGAACAAATTTCTCCATCCAATAGAGGTTGGATAGTCTAATGGCAGTTGGGCGAGGGTTGTTGATCAAGGGAGCTTCCAACAGATAAATTTTCATAGATCTATGAGAGAAACAAAATTCTTGTATAATAGGTGCCAACATACTATGAAGGAAGTTCATTCTTTCGTCTTATGGGTGTAGGCTAAACCATGTAAAATTTATTCAACAGATTAATAAAATAATTGAGCAGAGCAACAACAATAGAGTGGTTTACTCTGGAAATGAATCAGGGGAAAGGAATGTGGTCGCTGATTTTCTATCCAAAGAGACCGCGAAACAAATCAGGGGTTAGTGGTTGATACATGAGTTCAGAGATCGAGTATTCTACTAGTTTTTTCATCGACCATTCATCAAGATGGATGGAAATATCTCGGAATGATATTCATAAAGATCATTCAACATTTTTTCTTTTTGTTCAGTTTTTGGTTCACATGATAGTTATGCATTTAACTTTTTTTTAACGTAAATATTATGTTGATATTGTAAATATTGAACTACGATATTGTACTAATCTGAATCGTTTTTCCATTTACTGGTGATTGCATCTCATACATGTTGAAGATAAAACATGTAATTTTCTTATAAATTAATAAAAATTATGTTTTTTCTTGGGAAAAAAGGGTGGTTTACTCTTGAAAGGGTTTCCACAAAAAATACTTTTGTTCTTCTGTGTGCATGATTGTGTTAATGTTTCTCATGTTTATTATTTTATGAGTTACTATTGCTTTCATAAACTAATATTGTGGTTGTGTGTGGCTATTTGATATTGCGGTAAAAAGTTTTAAAATTTATATAAATCCCATCACTATTGATTCACCCTCTGCCTCAGTAGTGATTAGCTTCCAACAATTGGTATCAAAGTTGGTGCTCTTCAATGAAGCTTGACCACTTGGAGAGTAGATCCTGGATCATGGCTAGAAGCAAGAAGAATAAGTCTCAAAAGACAAAGGGTTTGAAGAACGAAAAGATTCAGTCCAGTACAAATGAAGAAGAAAATTTGGAAATCTCAACCAAAGAAGTTGTATCACGAGGTAATATGTTGAAAGCATTTTCAAAATTATGATTTTGATGATTTTGTTGAGTTACATAGTGAAGAAGAAAATGATGTTGCTCATGTTAAGGTGAATTATGAATCAACAATGGTTGTAATCAAAGAATTAGCTACTCAAGTGGATAGACTAACAACTGCATGTAGGGATCACGAGAAATTGTTGCAGATTTGTAATGAGAAGGAGAAAAATCTCAAGGAGTTCACTACCTTGAGGACCCAACTGGCAGAATCAAAATGAATTGAAGAAGCAATGTGCAACAAAAAAAAGGAAAATAAAAACTATGTAGAAGCACTTGAAAATGTAGTAGATAAATTGTGGAAGCAATTTGGAGAAAAATACCAGCAACTTGAAAAGGTTAAGAGAAGCATAACAGTGAACAGATCTAGCCCTAACCTTCAAAGAGGAAATACAAGTTTGGTTGTAGTAAATATTAACAAAATAGAATCAAAGAATACTACAACGAATATTGTGAGCAGTCATGACAATATTGGAGATAAGAGACAACAAATTCATCACCAGTAGTAAAGAAGATAATCGAAATGAGCTTCTATGTCAAGAAAATCATACACTCCTAGAGTTGATAGTAGTAGATTTCAAACAAGAAATCAGAACTCATTTGACCCTTTGTTGAACAATATTGAGTGTTTCAATTGTCACCAGTTTGGACATGTGGAAGCTATTTGTAGGAGAAAATTGGATACATCTATGCAGAAACTTGGACAACAAATAAGAGGATCTTCTTTTAGATGCAGTACAAGAAGATGGAAACGTGTCATGAGCAACAAAATATCAAATCCTTTGGCTATTATCTCGGTCATGTAGAATGTTATATATGTCAAAACTTTAGACACATGGTCAAGAATTGCGAGATGCCTAGATCCATGAGACCTTCAGTACAATAGTAGCTTTCAAAGAAGCATGCACAACAAAGGAACCAACCAGGAACTATGTGGAAGAAGAAGGAGAAGTAGTTAGGAAAGTGTGGTATTTCTCTTTGTTCACGTGATGAGGATGATAAACGGCATATTGATAACGAATGTTCACATCATATGTTAGGAGATAGGAGCAAATTTCACTTCTTGAAGAGAATCAAAACTGGTCATGTTGTTTCTGAAGGGTGTGAACCAACGAGAGTATTGGGAAATGGCAAGGCCAACCTTGGTGAAAAGAGGACCAATGTTGAACATGTATGGCTCATTGAGGGCCTAAAGCATAATATTATAAGTGTGAGCCAAATGGTTGATGGAGGTAAGGAAGTGTTCTTTAAATCCAAAGGTTGTCTCATCAGGAAAGAAGGATCAAAGAGGGTAATTGCTAAAGGAGTTAAGACATTGGACAATGTTTATGTATTGAAGGGAACATTAAGCAAATGAAGGAGACCAAAGAAGTACTCTTCATATTCATATTCAAAGTAGAAGATATCAACACATATTGTAGTTCACTCTTGCATGGTCTTTTAGACTGCAAAATGAATGTGAGGTCTTCATTGGCTCAAGGGGAGTATATTGCACATCTTGTTTTGCATGTAGTTAGGTTGCGATGATGATGATGCTTATCTCTTTGATTATGATTTCTTGATGATGGATTTTTGTTATTGATGCTATTTTCGCTAAGGTTATTGTGATTAGGAAGAAGGATGGCACATGCTCAAGGGAGAATCTCATATGCCTCCAATTTTTTTCAGTGATATTGATGGCATCATGTTTCCTTAGAGGAGTTTGGCTATGCATTCCATGTTATGTGCTTATTTGACATGAGGTTGTTGCAAGAGCTTGCATTTTGGTTTGATGAATCATGTATGTGTTGGTGTTATGGAGTTTAGTATGATGGTTGTGTATGGTTATAGTTGCTTCCATAACTCATGTTCATGATGGATATTTTCCATGTTGTTGTTGCTGCTACATATGATGATGTTGATGATTTTCTGTGATGGTAGATGATTGGTTGCTAATGTGATGTTGCTACTGCCATTACATCATTATGCATGGGTATGTGTGGCTACATGTGACTAGTTATGCATGGGTATGTGTGGCTACAGGCGGCTTGTGTATGAATGATGTGTAGATGGTCCTTGGCATGTCTACTAGCTTGGACTATATTGGAGATGTGATAATCTTCTTGATCATGTTGTTGCATACAAGTGTTGGTGATTGATACAGGAGTTAGAATTAAGGAGCCTTGCTAATTTGGTCTCGATGTCCCAATTAGGTCCACATGTTGATATTATGATACATAAGGCTTAAAGGTATCTACAAGCATCAATAACTGTTTGATATAGTTGTATACATATTGAAGGATGTGATACATGTTCTAGGGATGCATACTTATGGTGGAGTCATTGTGGAACAGTTTAATGGCCCAAGTGATAGTATGGTTGTTGGCTGGCATCAAAGTCAACCTAGTTTGACTTATGATGATGATAGTGATGTGGCAGTGACTTGGTGAAGTGTTGTAGAGGTGTCAGTGACTTCCATAGGTCCTACATAGGCTTTTCAAGCTCTCGAAGAAGTTTGGGTAGGTTTTGAGCTGAGGAAAGTTGACTTTGACCATCCTCTACCCTAGTCGTATGGATGATGGGTCATGAGAGCGACTGAAAGTTTCCAGTCACTAGGAGACAAGTCTGTTCGAGCAACTATAGAGCTCCAGTCGATTTTTGCAATGTTGTGTGTGCGACTAAGATTTTTCATGAAAAGTTCTCTAAATTCCTTGCACATCTCAAATAATTTTGGTATTTTGGCCAAACTATTGGTCAGAATTTTTCAGAAAAAGGTCGAGACAAGTCATGGGGTCTCTAGAAGCTGATCAAAGTTGAAGATATCAAAAGGCTAGTAGAGTAAGTTATTCGATTTGGTTAAGAAGTCTATCTCAACCAAATATGAAGTGTGTGAAAATAATTGTTGAGTGGTCCACAACCTGTAGCATTTACTAAGTTAATTAACACATAAAATGATAAATAGAGGAAGGCTTTGAGTCTATTTGGTTGGTTGTATTGAGAGTGTGTGAGTATGTTATTGTGAGGGCATTGAGAGTGAGTAGAGATTGAAGCAACTGCTCAAATAGTTTTTGCATAGTTATATCAGAAAATTATGCGCTGAATTCAGAGATAGAGTTGAGAAAAAGATTCATAAATTGTGTGTTGTTTGTGGCAAAAAATTGGGAGCTTGTGGTGTGTTTGAGAGCATTGTTTTGATTTGAGAAGAAGTGAAGAATTTCTCTCCTCTGGGTCATATTTTTTTATTCAAAATTTATGTGCAGAATGATGATGTTGTTGGGTTGTTCGTGTTGAGCGAATTGAGAAACCAATGTGAAATATTCTAAAACGTGGTTCGCATGGAAGAAGTGAAGGCATGGAGGCTTCAAAGTAGACAATGATTTGACAGATTTATTAGAAGGAACATATTTCTCCATCCAATAGAGGTTGGATAGTCCGATGGAAATTGGGCGAGGATCGTTTGTCGTGGGAACTTCCAGCGGATAGGTTTCCGTAGATTTGTGAGAGAAACAAATTTCCTGTCTGATAGGTGCCAACATACTATGAAAGAAGTTGAGTCTTCCAACTTATGGGTGTAAACTAAACCATGTAAAATTTGTTTAGTAAATTAATAAAATAAAAGAGTAGCATAACAACAGCAGGGTGGTCTTCTCTCGAAAGTGTTTCCACCAGAAATACGTGTGTTCTTATGTGTGCATGCATGTGTTGATGTTTCTCATGTTTATTATTTTATGAGTTACTTATGCTTTCATAAACTAATATTGTAGATGTGTGTGGCTATTTGATATTGCAGTAAAAAGTTTCAAAATTGATATAAAAATCATCACTATTGATTCACTCCCTCTACTCATCTAGTTTCCAACACATTGTTCTTTATTTAGAGAATATTTTATTTTTATTTTGAAAAAAATACATGTCAATTCAAAGTTTAACATAAAAAGAATTACACATCTCCCTCAAGATTTGGCATAGAAAAAATTACACATCTCACCACATATTGAATTATAAAATAAACTTCTAAATACAATAAAAAAATATTAATTTAAATTTTTATATAAAATAAACAAATAAAAATATGACCAACCATTTAAATTCTTTTTACATTCTTTGTTGAAAAGATTCTTTTAATAAACGGTAAAACCTATTATCTATAGTTTCTCAATTAAAAACAAATGACCATATTATAAACTTTTCAAACACATACAAGATGGATGCTACATAGAGGGATATGTTGTTTTTCAATTGACAACGATGAAAATACCAAACTTTGATGTTGATAGTGTCTTCCAAAGCACACAATTCCCACCAGAAAATCTTATTTTTGAATTTTGAGAAACATAAAGAGTTATACAAAGTACTCATGTACAACTTTAAAGAGTACGTAACATTTTTTAAGGTCAACCGTTCAGCCGTATGATTTTGGTCAACATGAGGTAAGGTAAAATTAAATAATATTATGTACACTATAACTAATTTAAATGTCATATGTTTATAAGCGGGAGAATATGAATGTTTGAGTGTAAATGAAAGCGTTGTACGTATAATAGTAGTAATGTTTTTATTACGGTGGGAAAAGTCGTAATTTTATTTATAAGATAAAATCATATTTTGTAGATGTCAAAGAGAATATGCAGATGATTTGTTCTTGTTTTCACAGAAACCAAAAAATAATAAAAAAAGAAAAGTAAAAATGCTAATCTTTTTTCCATTTCTTTTTCTCCACCTTTCGCCATCTTCCAATGTTGGGGGTAACAGTTATAATGGATAGCTGATTTTCGGTTATAGTTGTGGGAGAGTCCTTGTCTGACTCAGATCCTTCTGATCCATGAGTTTTCTTGTTGCCAAATATTTCCTTCCCTGTTGGCTGGGAGGCTTGTTGCTGCAAAGGATTACTAGGGGCTTACTCTTTCTTTAGTGTGCTGTTATGGACTTTTTGTTCATCCATTTCTGCTTTATATTATGTAGTCTTTGTTGTGTCTTCTTCTTCATCCAATGGCTCTGTATGTTGCCATCCTTTAGGCTTCCTTTGTTGCTTCTTGTTCCATTTGCGGGTGTTTCTTGCCTATGGACAAGCACTGAGGAGATGGCCTGTTTGTAGGCATCCACGACATCAGAACGTTGTATTTTCGTAATCCAAGCGTTGTATCCACTTTGTATTATTGAAATTCAATGTTATACTTTATGGTAGTCCTTGGCTGAGATCTAGTTCAACACAAATTCTGGCGAAAATAAATATTCCCTTTGTGAGTATGTCTCCATCAGTCTTTAGAAATTTCCCCAAGGTGTTCCCTATGGAAATTAATACCTTGTGGTGCCAGAAGTGTAATGGAAGGTTGTGCAACCTAACCCAAACTGGCATCTTTGATACCACCATTGTGTTGGCATCAAAATCTGGAAACCAAGGGGTCATGAAGAGCCCTGCACTACCCCAAAACCATGGTCCTTTGTTGAGGATATATTCATTTTCCTGTTCTGTATTAAATCTTACTATAAAAAAAACCCTTGGGGCATAAGTATATTTCGCAGTTTGGTGTCCATGTAGTGTGAATCCAGTGGTGAAGAACATCAGATTTGGGCCAAAATCCATTAAATCTACAAATAACTAAGTGGGAATAAAGATCTGAGTACAAAGCATTTACCTCAGACATTGCAATGGTGAGAGCACGATTCTCAGTTTTTTGTTCTACAATGTAGGGCTCGGGATGTTCAAGCATTGTTGTTGGTTTGGTCTGCACTTTCCCTTTACCTTTGACTGCATCTTTAAAGGATCTTGTGTTCTTTGAGCTGGTCCTAGAACATCCACCCTATAGACGGAGATTGATGTTGATGGTCGAGTATGAAGTTATATTGTAATCCTGAAGGGTGTAGTTATCATGTAAGCTGTGTCCCATGTGGATCAGATTTTGCCCATGTACTAGTATACCAACGAGGTTCTGTATTTTATATCTTAGATCATAGTTCCTACAGCCCTTCCAAAGCCTCAAGCAATAATGCCTGCCTTCAAGTGGTTTGATAAAGAACTGTGTAAGATATGTCACTGTAGGGTATGAATCCGACTGAGAATGACCTCGATCTGTTGCCTAGGTCGCCCTATTCCAAACCACTAGATCACCACCGTTCTGCTTGCCTTTCAGGCCTTCTTCTGCATTTTGGGCCTGTGATTCAGGGCAGAGAGGTATCTTGGCAGTTGCATGCCCCCAGATGTGAACTGTGTTTTGGGGCTGTGATCTAGGGCAGAAGGGAGACTTTGTGTGAGCAGGCCTCCAGATCTGGGCTTGGTGTGGGCTATTCTGTCTGTTGTGTGCTAGATCTATTAGATCAATGGCAGATATGAGGTTAATACACCCTTTAGTGGTGAGAGGTATCAACTCGGACCCATGTAAATGCCTTACAGGGACAGTGATATCAGACTCTGATTTATAGAGAAGGTACGAGGAGGAGAGGGCGTCCCAGGCCTCAGATCCGGTAGTATATTGGCTAGCAAAACTAGTGATGTTTTCATCAATGTTCCCTTTCCTCCTCTCGCATATTTTGTTACTTAGGGAACCCGGTACAACTGCGTATCGCTGGAGTTGTCATGCTCTGGCCCACTCTGCGATGGGTGTGGATGTTGCGTCGCCATTGGATCTGCTTCTGTTCGTTGCCTTCCGTCCCCTATAGCCGAGGTACAGTGCAGATGAGGGCACACATGAATTCATGGCTCAGTCGCTAGGATTCCTCAAATTAGTGTATATTAATAGTAGTAATGTTATTCGATAAAAAAAATAAAATAAAATAAAAATTATATATATATTTTAAAATTATAATAAATATTAATATAAAAATGGAACAAGAAAATTAAAAAAAAATCTAAAATAAAGATAAATATAATCAAATATTTTTTATAAGTTATAATAAATATATAATATAAAAGAAAAGAATAGAAACAAACATTTATATGGTAAATTGTGTTTATATATTTTTTTAAAGATACTTAACAAAATACATTTTATTCTTTTAATAAAATAAGTGAAGAAACTTGGTATCAATATCATGTTTTTTATAGGTTTATTATCAACTTTACTTTATCATTTTCTTATTTTTAAAAGTGAATGGTGATTCTATTTATTCACTTAGTTTTTGTGATCATTTTTAAAACATTAAAAAACATACTATTTAAATATATTTTCTTAAGATAGTCTTATATTTCATAATATTGTTTAATGTGACTTAAATCTATAATTAGGAGAGTTAATCTTTTCTCTATAATTAGGAAGATTGATCTTTTCTCCGTACTTAAAAATTAGATGTGAAAATTAATTTTTCAATCTTAACTTCCAAACGACATTTCTTGCAATATAAATTTACTACAAATATATATTATTTTTTTAATATTTTAAATAAATAAAAGTAAATATTAATTATACTTTTTATCACTAGTAATATTAACATTATTCTAAATAACGAAAAATTATATAATATATATATAAATATAATTTTAAATTAATTTAATTTTAATAGTTTACATAAATATATAAATATATATATATAATATATATATATATATATATAATTTTTATAATAAATATTAAAAAACTTGCATGTCCTCATTTGCTTGTTAAAACTTGGGAGCACGAAGAATCTAAGGTCCCTAACATAGATGGTTTTACGCTATGGTCTACCTGGAACAAGCGATCCTCCCGTAGAGGCATTGGGGGAATAACTTGTTACATTAAGAAGAACATCTCCCCCCATGCTAGGATTTACAAAACGACCCTCACAACCAATATAGTTGGATAGAGATCAGTGACATTAATAATAAAAAGACCTACATAGCAATATGTTACTTTCCCCCCATCAATTCTAACTTCTATAAGAAGAAGAATCTAGATAAAAATAGCCCTTACAATGGTTTAGAAAATGATATCTCTAGCCTAAGGAATGAAGGTAATATCCTTTTAATAGGTGACTTTAATGCTTGAACTTCAAGCAACCAAGCTATTATTCTAAGCAATCATTCCAACCCTAATCCTCTTTGGTTAGATGAATACCCTACTTTGGCTAGTAGGTACAAAAGGAGCTCTGAAGACCTCGGCGAAAATTTGTTTGGGTGAGAGCTAGTCAAGCTCTGTAGTGCTCAGGATCTCATAATTTGCAACGGTCTAAAGAAGTGGCCCAATTCCAGCAAGATGACCTGCATCCATGGACTTGGTAGCAGCGTGGTAGACTATGTTATTTCTGATTTCTTGTTATACAACGAAATAATAAATTTTGACATCTTAAACAACCACGACCCTGACTCTGATCACATGCCTTTACTTATAGCTCTCAATTTTGTCATGCATAGAGATCCCATAGAAAATAATCCTTATGGCCAAAAGAACTTAATATTTGATAGAAATAAAAACGATCTCTTTCTAAATGAGTTAAAAACTAATTTGCTTCCTTTATCTAGTATAGAGAACATAGAAGACCTCTATTATAATTTTACTACAACCCACTCATATTCTATTAATAAGTTCTCAATTGAAGTTTCAAATAATAAAAGAAATAGCAAAACCAACCCATGGTATGACAAATATTGTAAAAGTGTGAGGAGAGCAATTAAGGAAGTTGTTGATGAATCTCCTAAAATGGACAAGATAAAAATATACAAAGCCCTAACTAAAAGGAAAAAGAGGCAGTACATTTGTCAAAGACAAGAGAATCTCTTACACCTCTC
Organism: Pinus taeda; assembly: GCA_000404065.3. Taxonomy (NCBI): domain Eukaryota; kingdom Viridiplantae; phylum Streptophyta; class Pinopsida; order Pinales; family Pinaceae; genus Pinus; species Pinus taeda. Next base: position 23,597 of record APFE031088996.1, on the reverse strand, counting down.
TAAGATAGCTCCTAAGAAATTTTGGAGGCAAATCCTAACTAGGAAAACTAAAGATAATAATAAAATTGCTTTACATGATTGGAATTCCTATCTTAAAAAGCTTTATGAATCTCCAAATGCCATGGATAACTTGGAAACCTAGCTCACAACGAAAGAAGTCTTCTCTTTAGAAGACATTGAGTTTGGGGTTAATCCCCTGGCTAATGGGAAAGCTAAGGACATTGAAGGTTACTAGGAGGAAATCTTAAAAATTGGAGGTCCTGTCCTCATTCCCCACATCCACAAGCTTTTCAATCAAGCAATCAAGCAAGGGTTCCCTAAACCTTGGATTGAGAGCCTCATGTTGAGGTTGGTAAATCCCCTCTGCGGACAGAGGTGATCCCACTAGCCCGACAGGGGTCTAGCAACAATCATACACGCTGCATGCAAGTTCCTAATTGCATAATTTAAAGTTTGGTCAGAAAGACCTACCTGGAATCCAATGCTATTTGTCGTGGAAGAAACGTCGCTCCTGTCCTCTAGCTTTGGCCGGTCACCATCCTTGCGTTCCACGCATGGACACCTGCACAAACAAAGAACAATCCAAAACAAGCGTAAAATCCAATATCATACAATTATATATCAGTCAAGCAGGATATAACTCAAATATTACCAGAAGAATACGTGAGTGGAACCATAATAACAGTCGTTCATCATTCAATAAAAGAAGAGAAGAATTACAACCAATAAAGGCTTGACGCTGCAAATCTCCTCCAACTGGGTCAGCAGTTAGGCATGCCTTGTAAAGCCACTTTCTCTCTCAAAATTCGGCAGCATAACTTCTCTCTCAGCTATTACTATCAATCTAGCATGATCTCAGCTTACTTTAGCTCAAAACTTCAACACTCTGACATTAACACTCCAAAACTAGTTGGTTCAATGCAGGATGACAGTGATATATAGATGGAAGAGGAGAAAGTATTCATCGTATCCGGACACCTACCGAAGATTTGGTATTGTCCCAGAATAGCCTTTGGACTGAGTTGTCATGGATGAAAAAGACGAAACTCGATCATATCCATGGGATTTTTCCTCAGGGAACTGCATGAGAAATGGAGGAAAAAACACTTCAGTGCGCGTTGGCCAAAAATCATGACTAATTTTGTGTGGCGCGGGCTTTGTTCTGTGACAGCGCGTCTGTGGGTGCACCCTCTTTGTAGGAACTGAGCCATTGGCGTGGGTTAGACACTGTGGACCCGCGCTAATGAGAAAAGGGCATTTTCCAAGGTTAATCTTCAAAGGGTGTCTTCAGGGATATTGAAGTTCATACTTAGGAGACCTCAATGCAAGTGTTTTCAAGTTATGTCACTGGTCACAGGTCCGTAAAAGTGTCCTCCAGTGTGTGACAGCGGGGGTAACAAGGACGGTGACCAACGGTGACAAATTACTGCGTAACAGATGCCCCCTAAAGCATGAGCCTCGAGAGAGAGAGAGGTGAAGTGCTTTACAAGACCATATCCAACTGCCGCTGAGAATCTGCATGGAGAGATACAGTATGATAGTTCAAATACATGATATATGTGGTATGGACGCAGCCATCCATTGACAGAGTACATAGCAATCAAGATCCGTAGTATGGACGCAGCCATCTAGTTAGGATCGATGAATAGACTCAGGTATGGTCACAGCCATCTAGTGAAAAGAGTCATGTATCAAAATCACACCCGGATTACAACAGACACAATCCAGGGTCTTGCGCTCCACTTCGACCCGAACACAAGTACAAGTTCAAGCATGCGAAGATGTAAGCTGACGTTGAACATGCATGAACATCGCCTGATTACCAGCCAATAATGAAAACTGTTAACAGGCGCGAGAGATACCACCAGTAACGACAATGGTTCTCAAGGTACTATAGGTACAGTCTACGATGTGTGAATGAATGAGTCGATGTCGAACACTCGCAGAGTCATCCGATCGGAGGCTAATGATGAAAACCTCACGTTGAATACGAAGAACCTGCCATTGAGGCATGCAGGCTCCAAGGTACCAGAAGGGAGTCTCTAGATCACTTTCCTGGATAATGAGCTGAAGTCGACAGGAAATGATCTTTGCCGAAGGTGGGCCATAATGTTTCCCACATCATCGACACAAGACGAGAAGAGACAATGTTGTGAAGTAAGATTTATGAACTATCAAGTGGAGGCGGTTTCTTTCAGAGGTTAACTTCTCTTTGAACATATCGGCGGCACGACAGTGGAGTTGGCAGTATTTGACATCAATGGATCAGAGGTTATGATGACGTGGCAATGAGCAAATGAGAGGTCAAATAGGATGACCCGAACCCACGGAGGCAAGTGAAAACGAAATGAGATATCCCCACCCTGACACGAAAGCAGACAAGTGCCATGTTCAAGAGCGACATACTGCCGACACGACTGTAATTACGGTTCCAAAATTTTCATTTTCCCCCCCGCCATTTCTGGCGAGTACCCCGATTATTTTTAACAAGCTTAACGGGGATAGCATATGCTTGTGGTGTAAGTTCGACCTTCGATCGAATCCAACCTAGTAGAAGTTTAACGAGCCCTAGGGAGGAGAAGCTCAAGTTTCGTCATAATGACGAATCCAATGTCGTCAGGTTTTAACGAGTCCGACATAGGTAAAACTCGGAGTCTTTTTCATGTTTAGAGAGTTTGAAAAAGACACGGAAAAGAAAACTCCAGAGGTCCTTTTTCGTAAAGTTGTGTCTCTCGGGTCCGAAAAAGTGTAAAATGATACCCAGAAGAACCGCCCGATCATTGCGACCGAGGAGTACTTTTCATGAGTAGTGATTTCGATCTGAAAAAGTAGAAAAGGGATCAAAATCACGTCGTTTCGTAACCGTTAATGAGTTTGAAACGACAAAAACCCGGTAATCTTTTTTATATTTTAACGGTCGATAAAAGAACTTAAAACGACCGCCCCTTAGTAGCATTTAACGATCCAAGAGGGATAACTCGACAATCTTTTCCTCTTTAAACGGTCAGAAAAGAGCTGAAAGAAGACCTCCATTTTTATTCTCTTTAACGAGTCAAAAAGGAAAAATATACTCGGCAATCTTTTCATATTTTACGAGTCAGAAAAAAGCTTAAAGGGGACTCGTCCTAGAGGAATGAGTGGTATAAAGGGTAGCAACTGATTCCGGCAATGGTGGAACTGCTCAAAACATGTAATGGTCAAGAGGCTGGCTAACAAAACCACTCATCGTTGCGGTTCCTCAGGAAAGGATAAACAACCAAGTGAGAGCATATGATCGGCGAAAAAGATGGTAGCAATGGAATGAAACAACCAAGGCTCATCTAGCAGAATTCAACGGATAAAAATGGCAATCACGAGATGTAAATCGGGTATGGGTTCATTTTTACACAAGCTTGAACCATGGAGAACTTTGCTTGGATTTGGTTTCATGTTTACACAAGCTCGAAACGAAAAACTATGCTTGTTATAAGTTCGCATGCCCCCATTATAATGACGCAAAACGAGGTACATGCCCCCCAAGCTTCATTGCATTCACCAAAGTGGATGGAATGGAAGGTTCACTTTCGAGATCTTGGAAAGACTCGACTTGTATTTTACGAGATCTTAAGCACAAGACTCGATTGGGAAAGGGAGTTGTTTCATTTTTTAATGAGGTTGACACAGTAAAAGAACTATCCTCATAACCCGTGTTTCATGTTTTAATGAGCTTGACACAAGATCAGGAACTATGCTCGGATCAGACCTAGTTTCATTTTTTAAGGAGCTTGACATAGGAAAGGGAACTATGCTCCACCCGAACTTCATCATAATGA
>APFE031088996.1:0-12994 GCA_000404065.3 Pinus taeda | reverse complement strand
AGAAGAATTACAACCAATAAAGGCTTGACGCTGCAAATCTCCTCCAACTGGGTCAGCAATTAGGCATGCCTTGCAAAGTCACTTCCTCTCTCAACATTCCAGCAGCATAACTTCTCTCTCGGCTCTTACTATCAATCTAACATAATCTCAGCTCAGCTTAGTTCTTGTACAAAACTCAAAACTTCAACACTCTGACACTAGTCGGTTCAATGCAGGATGATAGTTTTTATAGATGGAAGAGGTGGAAGTATTCATCGTATTTGGACACCTACTGAAGATTTGGTATTGTCCCAGAATAGCCTTTGGACTGAGTTGTCATGGATGAAAAAGACGACACTCGATCATATCCATGGGATTTTTCCCCAGAGAACTGCATGAATAATGGGGGAAAAAACACTTCAGTGCGCGTTGGCCAAAAATCATGACTAATTTTGTGTGGCGCGGGCTTTGTTCTGTGACAGCGCGTCTATGGGCGCGCCCTCTTTGGAGGAACTGAGCCATTGGCGCGGGTTAGACACTGTGGACCCGCGCTAATGGAAAAGGGGCATTTTTTAGGGTTGATCTTCAAAAGGTGTCTTCAGGGATATTGAAGTTCATACTTAGGAGACTCCAATGCAAGTGTTTTCAAGTTATTTCACTGGTCACAGGTCCGTAAAAGTGTCCTCCAGTGTGTGACAGCGGGGGTAACAAGGATAGTGACCAACGGTGACAAATTACTGCGTAACACCTCATTATCCCTATTTTTAAAAGCGGGGATAGAAATAACCTCTCTAATTCAAGACAATTATGATCAACCCTCTCTTAGCCAAGTCATATGGTAGTATTTTGGAAAAGAAGTTAAGTATATAGCTTGAAAGTGAAGGTAAGCGGGCTAAAGGCCAAGCAGGTTTTAGAAGGCATCACTCAACAACAGACCACCTCGTTATGCTTAGGATCATTGTGGAGGAATGTCGTAATGATAAATCCAATCTCTATTGTTGCTTTGTGGACTTTAGAAAGGCTTTTGATACGGTTCCTAGAAACAACCTTTGGAATAGATTAGAAGAGCTACAGGCTCCTTTCGAGTTGAAAGCTGTCGCTATAAGGTCATACGAGAATGTAATTTCCAAGCTAAAGAGAAATGAGGGGTGGTCGAAAGATATTAAGTGTATCAGAGTTAAACAAGGTTGCCCCCTCTCCCCTACCCTATTTGGCATTTACATCGACAAGCTGGAAGGCTATTTAGAGGAAGTAGGATGTGCTGGCACAATCTTAGTTGGGATAGTCGTCATCCTTCTTCTCTATGCTGACGATATTGTTCTTCTCGCAAGGTGCCCATCTGATCTTGATAAGAAACTCAAGATTCTTAAGGATTTATGCTCTACCATGGGTATCATTGTTAACACTGACAAAATAGAAGTTATGATTATGATATCCAAGAAGGACACTTACGCTAATTTTATGTATGATATTAATAACTTGGAGGAAGTATATTCTTACAAGTACTTAGGAATTGATATTCATCACAAGCTCAACTGGAACTATAGCATTGAGAAAAGGATTAATGGGGGGTGGAAAGCTTATTTTGGACTTGAAAATATTTGTAAAACAACAAAAAGAAGTTCCTCTTTGAAACTTTAGTCACTCCTGTTATCTTATATGGATGTGAGGTTTGGGGTTGCAGCATCTCTAGAGAATCCAGGAGAAAGATTGAGCAAATCCAGAAGCGTTTGATAACGTAAAACTTGAAAACTAAAAGTAATACACCCTATCCTATTCTCCTTATAGAAGTAGGTCTTTCCCCTATCGAGAGCCTAGCTATGATTAGGCTTCTGCTGTACAAGCACAAACTTATAACATAGGAGATCATAGACTTCCTAAGCTAGCTTTAAATTCCAGCCAAAACCACCTAAGGCTCAAATGGGGGTGGTATAAAGACACGAAGGCCTGGTTAAACTATTGGGAGATCAACGAAAATAATGCATTGCAAAACGTTAATAACATTAAAGATATTGTTACTTCTAAGTTTAAAGAAAAAATGTGGTGTGAGAAAGATTTAGCGGCTAAAATAAAATTAAGTTATTATAAGAAGGTGATCAACCCCACCCTAGAAGATCAAAAGTATCTCTCTTTTAACTAGCTCAAAGAAGAAAATTAGTATAGCAAAGATTAGAACGAATTCTCATGAGCTCCATAGTGAAACAGGTCATTGGGCAGTTCCTAAAACACCATGGATGGAAAGGATCTGCCATCTATGTGAGAATAGGAACAACAAGGATGAAAACCACTTCCTCTTCGAGTGCCCCGCATACAACCACATCAGATCTCAGTTTCATAATCTTTGTCGCAATACTGACCTTCCTAACCTTTTACAATGTCAAAAATATAGTGAGCTCGAGAGGCTTGTCTCCGGGCTTTATGAACATTGGAAAAAAATCTTAAATCAAACTAAATAATTTGTTTCTTTAGGTCCAATAGACCAAAATTTGGTCTCAGCAGACGTTAACTATCATCATACACACATATTTTATATATATATATTTTTAAATAATCATATATTCTCATAAAATTCGCATTAATTATAAAAAAACCTAATTTATTTTATTTATTGTTATATTAAAAAGTTTAATATATAGGTTGTTTTGAGAGAGAGTTAAAAAAATTATTAGTTTAAAAAAATAACTTATTTTAAATTTTTATTCAGTGATCTATAATAAATTTAAATATAATAGTATTTGTTTGATACTTTAAGAATTATAGAGCTTATTCGTTATTTTTATTGGTTTATATTATAATTAACGTTTAATATAATTGGCTTAAAACTTTAAATATAATCTTATGGTAATTCTACATTTTAAAAATATTTTTATTTACTCATTATTTTAATATTAAGAATTTAATTTGAAAGGTAAATACAAGTTTTAAGTGAACTTAAAATTACTTGCTTTATTTTATTATCTAGAAGAACATAATCTATAATATGAATTGGAAATGGAATTCAAGAAAGTTTAGTTATATATATAGAAATAAATAATGTTGTCAATCCTTACATGATATTTCCTTTAGGATAAGTTGTTTTAAATATGGTAAAACTAAAATGTTTTAAATATGAATGCAATATACACACACATCAAGAAAATCTCAACTAAAAAAATAATTTCCCTAAAAATAAATTAATACAATGACAACCATTCTTGGATTGGTTGTCATTCTTGGATTGGCTGATCATCGAAGTCCCTAATATTGCATCATTAACAGCGAAAGCTATGGAGAAAGGATTTAAGAACAAAAGCTATAAGATTTGAGAGGCAGACTCTTTTACTTAGGGACGATTAGAAACTTAGAATTCGGACACACCATTTTATTCGAAAAAAATGTGAAAAAATTGTGAGGTTTCTAGCCGAGAAAGGAGGGCTGAAATGTAATTTTTTTCAGAAGAAAAATCTCAATAGTAGTATATATTTTATATAAGATATATAACGACTAAATAATTATATCATCTCTGAGAAATAAGTTCACTTAGTTTAAATACAATAAATTTCAGATAGGACTGATCCAACATATCCACAATATTTCTATATTCAGAATACAACATATATACAGTGTATGAAGATACATATTAATGATAGAACGATCGAGGAGAATATGCTACATCATCAAAATTTCAGGAGGATATAAGTCGGTTTCCACCTGCAAGACAAAATAGTGGCATACATACAAAAGTATAGAAAATAGGAAAGACATACCTGGGCTTTTGAATGACAAAAGTGCTATGTACCAGGGAGAGAGAATTCCTGAATAGGAAATATCTTTGCTTCAAAAATTACCTCCATATTCCAGTTGCCCGGTTGTGTGAGAAGACCCTTTTTAGATAGAATATCTGCCTGGACATTTTGAGATCTGTAAATATGACGAATAGAATAATCCTCCATCTTCCTCCACATATCCATGATTCTATTCAGCGAGCCGTCAAGATGCTGTTTTTTGATCTGGTGCTTCTCAGAGACATGGTCAATAATGACTTTTGAATCTCCATAAATCTGAGGTGATTGAATATTTAGAAAAAGACTTATGGAAAGAAGGCCAGCGAGAGCCATCACCTCTGCTTTTATATTGGAGCCCCCACCACCATTCCAACAAATTTGATATTGCATATTATCATCCATGATAATATGTACACCACATCCGTAGATTTTTTTTTTAGCTGCTCCGTCAAAATACGCTCCTGGATAAACCGAATGCACTGGATAAGGATCTGCAGGATTTGACTTGATATTCTGTGAAGGATTTTCATGATATAGTCCATGGATAAAATTATAATATCGAACACTGCCATGAATGGTTCCTTCCTATCCTGAAAGATGATATGATTCCTCCACTTCCATATGAACCAGAGGACAAGAATGATGACAGGCCTCCATGTATCTTTTTGACCGCTCCACCAACGATAAGCCTGGATAATAGAATAATGAGAAATATAGGGGACTCCAAAATAATCAGCAAGACGACGCCAGAGCTGTTGAGATGAATGACGTTGAAAAAACAAATGAAAATTGTTTTCTACAACAGATTTACATGCATAACAATATCCAGGACCATGCCAACTTCTCTTTTGTAAATTATCCCATGTCAGGTTTTTATTAAGGAATACCAACTATGAAAATAAGATGGATTTTTGAGGACAATCGAACTTCCAATAGATAACCGGAAAGATGGGATGAGATTGATCACATTTAACACTGATAAGATTTGTATATATCTCCTTAACACTTAAAGGTTCCATAGCACATTTGCCTTTCCAAATGAGGACATCATCCTTCAAAATACGGCAGAAACCACAGTTCTGCAAACAACCCCTTACCTGCTCCCACTGACGCCCCAATTCACCAATCATGCCCATACAAGTAGAATCCTTCCAAATAGGAATTGGGCCTAGCCATGCTCCAATAAGCTTATTCCAAGTGAAGAATCCCTTTCTATGAAAAAATGTATAAGATTCTGAGATATATTGATGAAATCTCCATCTCCCATGATCAGATCTATTCCTATTAAGATCTTGTTCCCAGATTGCAAGCTCCAGATCAAATTTTTTAAGAAAATAGATTCAACTTTATGGAAACTCATCCAGATTGCAGAACCATAACTAGCCTAATAACTCCCATTCTGAACTAGTATGAAATATCTTTGTTTGCCATGTATTTTTTCTTTATAGTCATGCTCCATGGCCCATCCCCAAAAACTCCCCTCTGAAGGGATTTGCAAATTAATGCCTTTCCGAAAGTCCTTAGGTTGAGAATACCCCATCCACCTAATTTCTTTGGAAAAGTGATATCAGATAATTTCGTTAAATGATATTTCCTTCTTTCCGATTGCCCTCCCCAAATAAAATTAGCAGTAAGCCTATTCATCATTTGGATGATGCTCGCAAGTATGTAGTATAAATGAGCCCAGTATACTACTAATTGAACTAGCACAGATTGAGTTAGCACAACTCTTCCCGCCATGGAAAGGCATTCATATTCCCAACCAGAGATCATTTTATAGTATCTATCCAGAATCCAGAGCCAATCCGATTTTGAATATCCCTTAGCTTTTAACTGAAATCCGAGATATTTCATCCCATCTTTGATGGATCACGCTTCAATCCCGAATAGAGAAGTTAAAAAAGCAATGAGACCCATGTTAGCATCATTATGATAAAAGGATGATTTATATTCATTCATATGCAAACCTGTAGCTTTTTGAAACCGAATTAGCATGTCATAGAGACATGTCCAAGTAAGTTTGCATAACATGCCAAAAATAAGGATGTCGTCCACAAATAAATTGTGGGATATAAAGTTGTTCTTGCAAATCTTCAAAGGACGACATCTATCTTCTAAGACAACTTCGTTGATGCGAAGACTTAGAGCATCCGTGGCCAATATGAATAATAATGGAGATAAGGAACATCCATGGCAAAGTCCCCTAGCAGCTGAGAAATATGAGGATGGCAAACCATTTATAATGACATCATAATTTATATTATCCACGCAGGCCATGATCCAGTTGATCATTTTGGAGTTTAGACCAATTTTTGCAAGGAGACATCTCATAAATCCACAGTCAAGGCAGCCATATGCCTTTCTAATTCAAGTGGATTCCAAAGATATTTATGACTCTAAATAATGAACTTGAACTTGCAGATAGTAATTAAGAGAGATTTTATTTAGTGTTGCTCTTAAGTAGATGTAATCTAGGTAGCAGAGAGATGATGCAAAGGGGAATTTAATAAAAGTAGTGTTATTAGTATTGGTTAGTTACTTTAAATTGTGAGTTTGTTTTGAAATTTTAACTATGTTTCTAATTTTCACATAAAATTGTTAAATTTGGAATTTATTTGTTTATTTATTTTATTCTATTTATTTATTTTTATTTTTTTCTCAGTAATCTAAGTAATCAATCTATCAAATTATTAATAGTAGTGTTGTTTATAGAGGTTGAGGTTGTAAATTTGTTTAGATGGTAATTTTTATTTATTTATTTACTTTTAATTTTGTAATTTTTTTCCAAAAATCTAGTCGTAAAATATTTGAATTATGTTTTTATGGTGGAAATGGATTCAACGCCACCAAAAACCTTAAAACACCTAAAATTTTGAAAATTGACAATTGTAATCCAAATTTTATCAAAATAAACAGAGTTGAAACATCATGAGACTAAGTTCACGTCACTCAGGATGGAGCTTTACACTTTAAGGAAACACCATTACGTTAATTATGATGCTTTCCATTCTTACACACATTATGCTTTATAGAACTATATAGGACTTTACCAGAAAGAAGGACCATAGAGTTACGACATTGTTTTGCAATGAATGAAAACATTCCAGAAGACTGCAACATTTGAAGCACTTTTGATCATGTGAATATAATGTATTTATTAATGCACTACGCAGACATTAATATATTGTGGTGCAACCCATTAGTATAGGGGTATTACTAATCAATGCATTTAAATTATGCACTAATCACAGACACATATATTGTCGTGCAATGCATTTAATAGTGCATCAATCTCTGGCATTCAACGTGCTGTGAAACGGATTTTGGTATAACGGCAGATTGTATTTAACAATGCATCCAACCATGGAATTTGAATTGCTGTGGGATGTATTTACCATTTTTATTATTTGACGATCGATTATCAATGTAAAGCCCAATGAAGCTCAATTTGAATTATTAATCTTAAGTTGATGTGATATATTGGTACAAACTATCCAAAGATTTTTATCATAGCTACCAAGTCCCTAAATACGAACAAAAAAACTGTAAATTCGTTCACGTCAGGCTTGGGATTTGACTATTTTAAATTACAGGACGTATTTGATGGTAGGTGAAATCTAGGACGGGTCATCTTTCACATTTAATTTAAACCCTAAAAATTTATTGTACTTAAAGTTACAAATCCTTAAAATTATCTATTAGGGGAGGGACACCATTACCTATGCGCCCTCCTTTCCACCTCAACGTTTTCCACATGGACACTTGTCAATGGTGTAAGACACATGCCGAGTGGAGTCTGCCACATGTTGTGGTTGGCGGGAGCATTTTACTTACCGCATAAATCGTTGTTTATGGTTTCATTGATGTTGTTTTATCCCATGTGTTCTCTGCCCTATGTTGTTTTGTTCGGGTCTAGTGTGTGGGCGATGCGCTCCGCCGACGATAGCTTGGATGGCTCCAATACCTATGCGCCTTGTCCGCCATTCTTGACTTTCTCACCCGGCGAGGTTGCTTGCTTTGTCTCGTTAGCAGTTTAGGGTTTATGCTGTGGTTGTTTGATTGCACATACCATTGTGACTTGCTCACCCAATGAGGTTGCTTGCTCTGTCTCGTTAACAATTTAGGGTTTATGTTGTGGTTGCTTGATTGCGCCTGCCATTGTTGTTCAAGGTTTAGGGCTTTGTTTCATTCTCGCAACCTGTTGTTGGGAACAAGCCAATGCGAAATTCTAATTAGTTCGAGGTCCATGAAGGTAAATTTAGGTAAATTTCTAAGTACATGGTTTTTTTTTTCGAATTCCTATAATTTGTTTGTATGTTTTTGCCATCTGCTAATTTTTTCGTGTTTTACAAGTTTTGGTTGCAAGTCTAGTGAGGTCTGGGGGACATTTAGACACGGTGGTGGCTTCCGCGTCTATCTGGTAGGATTCTAAATCTTACCAACCACTGTGTTTTTCAACACCTAAACTTATTGTTGGGATTTTTGTTTTTTTCTCTTGCTGCACCGTTGTGTTTGTGAACACTTGAATTTGCTGGGAAATTCGCTCTTATTGCATTTTTTCTACAATTTCTTATGGTTTTTGTTGATTCTTCTTGCTATGTTATCCTCCCCTTACCCTCCCCCTGTTCATGGACGGGCATTTTCTGCTATGGAGATGGAATTACGGTGAGGGCATTGAATCTTTCCATCTATGGCTTGGAGGGTAAATTGACGCCCGAGCTAGGAGAGCTGAGGGGCATTCTATCTCTCTACATGAGCTACAACTCACTCTCAGGAAAAATCCCTCTAGAGCTTTCTAACTACAATAGATTGTAGACTTTGTTCTTGAACAACAACCATTTCTCATTTCTTGGGTTTGATTTGCATTTTGTTTTAATTCATTTGTCTATTGTTTGGAATAGAGTTCGTGATAATAAGAACCCTTTTGTAAATCGAATCGCTCTTGGCAAATTATGTGCATTTTGTTTCTTTCTTTCTATTTATGGTAGAATGTGCTTAAATGGGTGGTCACCAGCTTTGAGTTGGGGGCTCTCTTTTGCTTTTTTTCCTTTATCTTCGTGGCATGCTGATATCCTTTAAAATCAAGGTCCTCTAACAGAAGAATCATTGTAAAGCCCTTTCTTGTATTTTATCTTTTAAAATTCATTGAGGAACGCTTTTCCTTCATTGTCCTCTGAATTGGAGATAGGAGGGTTCATTGCATGAGTAACACTTGGCGATTTTATTGTTCTTTGAAAATTGCATACAGGAAGATACTTTAGCATTGTGCAATTTTAGAAATGTTAAGATGACTTAATGCATGAGTGTATCTGTTATAATATGATTCTTGTACGTTGTTTGCTTGACCCTTTAATTGGAATTCAAAACTACTGTCTCTGCAAGCTATATGGACACTAGGATGAAGTTGTTCCCATGCTTACAGATTATTTTCTCGCTGAAATATAATGTTCAAAGTAAAACAAACTCCCCTTATAAATGGAACAGGCGGAGTCTCTCTATTTACATCTTCCTCCCTTTTACAATACACAATTGGAGGTATCGAAAAGGAAAGTAACTTTTGTGCTATGACCAGAACAATTCTAGTCCATTTTATTTGAATTTGACTAATAACGTTAATCTCCATGAAAATATATAAGATGGAAAATTTGCATGTGCATTTTGTTTCTTTCTTTCTATTTATGGTAGAATGTGCTTAAATGGGTGGTCACTAGCTTTGAGTTGGGGGCTCTCTTTTTCTGTTTTCCCTTTATCTTTTTGGCATGCTAATATTCTTTAAACTCAAGGCCCTCTCTCAGAATTCGTCTGTTAGAGCCATTAAGGAATTGTCTCAAGTTTACAAAATGATTAAAGGATAAATGGGTGCATTGTGTTTTCTGATTCACTTACAGTTAAAAGATGTAATTTCACTTAATTTCTGGGTTGGAATGAATGTACAGTTAAAAGATGTTTGGGTTGGAATGAATGTACTTGTGTATTGTTGTTTCATTCCTTTGTGGCATCTGGTTTGTGGAGAAATCTGAATTTTATGTCATTTTGGAAATAGTTTTGGTTATGATCAGATTTAGTCTGTTGTCTTATTGAGTTGATATCAGTTGGATCTAAGTTTTCCTTTTGTAAATTGCCATCTTGAGGAGCTTCTTTGTTGCTCTGTCTCCATATTTGTTGATGTATTGAATGTTGGTTTATAAGGGAAATTCAATGCCCATAGTGCATTGCCCATTTGTATTGTGTTTTATTTGGAAGTGCATTGATGTAAAAAGGTAAACTGATGCTCATAGAAATCTCATCTACCAACCCATTTTGCATTGTATATTCATTTATAAGAGTCATTCAATGTCCATAGTTGGCAAAATTGGAGGTAAATTGATTTGTAAGAGAAAATTTGCATTGTATTTGCATTCGAAGTAAATTGGGTTACAAGGGAAAATCAATGCCAAGAGTGCATTACCCATTTGTATCATGTTTTAATTGGAGGTATATTGATTTATAAAGGTATTTTGATGCTCATAGTGGGCAGTGCAACCCATTTGCATTGTGTTTTAATTCATTTATCTATGTTTTGGAATAGAGTCTGTGATAATATGCAAATATTTCACATTTAGAGGTTTCAGATTCGAACTTCTTAGATAGATACTTTAAATGCAGTGACTGCATTAATCTGTGAAATTCATTTTCCGATTCACTTACAGTTTGGGTTGGAACAAATGTACTTGTGTATTGTTGATTCATTCCTTTGTGGCATTTGGTTTGTGGAGAAATATGGATTTTATGTCATTTTGGAAATGGTTTTGGTTCTGGTAAGATTTAGTCTATTGTGTTATTGAGTTGATATCAGATGGATCTAAGTTGTCCTTTGTAAATTTCCATCTTGAGGAGCTTCTTTATTGCTCTGTCTCCATATTTTTTGATGTATTGAATGTTGATTTATAAGGGAAATTCAATGCCCAGAGTGCATTTCCCATTTGTATTGTGTTTTAGTTGGAAGTGCATTGATTTAAAAAGGTAAACTGATGCTCATAGAAATTTGGTCTACCAGCCCATTTTGCATTGTATATTCATTTATAAGAGTCATTCAATGTCCATAGTTGGCAGAATTGGAGGTAAATTTATTTGTAAGAGCAACTTTGCATTGTGTTTGAATTCGATGTAAATTGGGTTACAAGGGAAATTCAATGCCGAAAGTGCATTACCCATTTGTATTGTGTTTCAATTGGAAGTAAGTTGTCCTTTTGTAACTTTCTATGTCTCCATATTTGTTGATGTATGAAATGTTAGGTTCTTTGACATATTTGTTGATTTATGGAATGTTAGGTTATTTGTGAATATGAAACCAATAGCTATGTACTTTTTTTGTTCACTAATTTATGAAATTTTCATATTAAAGTAAGTGACTTGTTCAAGATTTCATTATTCACTCATTTGTCATCATATTTACAACTCAGTTATAAATGTATTGTAAAACAGTTGGTGTGTAGAGGCATAACAGAAAATCCCATTTTCATTGTTAGGTAAGATTTCTACATTATAATAGACTATAGATGTTCCTTCTAAAATGGATTTTGGTTACAATATCGCAAACAGTATGAAATAAAACAACCTAAGTTGTAAGCCAAAATCTTTTTGTGACAAGAAAAAGATACAATTCATCCAAAATCCACATCATAATGTGGTTACAACCAAAATCACATGACACCCCTATTCTTTATGGCCTTGAGAATCTTGAGTGCCAAAACTCCCCGAGTTACCTGCTTGAGCTAGGTAGGTTGGCTTACCTAAAAGGGTTGATTAGGAAATGGTTGATTAATGCTGCCATATGATTGAGTCCAATTTGTACCTTCCAACCATGGAGGAATTGAGTACCCATACCTCACATTTGCACTACTAACCCCTGCACTAAGTTGAGGTGTGTAATGAGCATACATAGAATTGACACCTCCTCTGGTAGGAATAACGCAAGTGGGTAAACCCTTAGTTTGATAGTGAGGCACTTGAATGTTTATGAGGTCTTAGAATAATGGTGTATTATCTGCAATATTGTCCAATGAGTTCGAAATAATCATGGTTTCATCAACTATGCTTGCATCATTGTCAACCATATTGATCATCCCTTGTTCCTTTTCAAGCATTTGTTGTGTCTTTCTTAATTCCTTTTCTTGTATTTCCATTTGTTTTTGTTGGTCCTTAACTTGCCTTGCTTTATCTCTTTCAAGCCTTTCATCTGCTCGACGTTGTGCTGCAACAATCCTTGTTGCCTTCTTCTCCTTGACTATATTCTTCTTTTTCTGTTTTAATTCCTACATTTCAAATTATATATATATATATATATATATATATATATATATATTTTATTTATTTAATTTTACTTTATTTTTTATTTTTATTTTATTTTTTTTTTCTTTTTTATTTATTTATTTTTAATTTTATTTATTTATTTATTTATTTTCAGACTCAACTAATAGGTTTATATAGTCTTCTGATGTGAGTAACCCAATGTACTTTTCTATTTTTCATTGATACTCTCTCTACTGGTAGCTTTAGGAACTGGCCAAGTATCTTCTCCACCCCTCCCACCTGCATGTCATTGCTTGGTACTTCCTGTAGAGCCTCTAACTTACACCTCATCATCCACTATTACCTACTGTTTTTCATCACTTACCTCTCTCTTTTGCCTCATTTTCAATGTAAAACCACCCAGATCATTACATTAGATTTCATTAAGCATGATCAAGTGAGCTTTGCTAATGTGTGACTGTTTTGTTTAGATTTTGACATATTTACAGGCATTCCGCAGCCCTCTGCTGATTCCGCAGCCATCTGCTGATTCCGCAGCCAGCCTTTTTGTTAATCTCAAGGTTCCACGTGTCATTTTGCCAAATGAGCCACATGGGCACTTAGGAATCAAGGTGCTCGAGTTTCCTGTGCTATTTGTTCAGCCATCCACGTCATCTGTACCTCTGGTCAACAAGGGTCAAGTTACGGTCAACAAAGGCAGCTTAACGGTGATGCGTAAGCTGTTGGGTCACGTCAGTTCAAACGGTGACTTGTCCGTGTTACGCAGGTTGTGGGGGACATAATCTAACTCTGGATTCAATGCCCATAACGACCAGAACCTCCAGCTCATCCACGCAGGCTTATGACGTGTTATTGAACCTTAATTACGCATGACAGTTAGTTTATTTTTTAGTTTTAGCTGTACGCATTAGGATATCTTTCAGATGCCTATAAAAACTTGCGTCTACGTACGCTTATGT
>APFE031088982.1:0-15593 GCA_000404065.3 Pinus taeda | reverse complement strand
GGGGGAATTATCTTTATAAATATGTTGAAGAATGTTATAACTATGTATGTGGGATTAAATATGGATCTATGAATCAAAGGCCAAGATTCACATGCAATTGATTAATGGTTTCTGAGCCACTATCTTCCAGAGACTATAACTTGAGTTATCGATGTCCAAATTAGGCAAACAAGAGCTCATTGGAAATATGGAAGTGCAAACAATATTTTGAGGCTAGTTTCAATGCCTAAAATTATAAACATTATTTCATATAATTACAAGAAAAATAGTGACCATTTTGGGCCTATCATTGAAATATTCTTGAAAACAACATAAAAAGGGAAGTCTACAATATATGAAATGAGACTAGTTTGGAGGATGAATTCCTAGCTTCATATTTTCAAAATCAAACTTCATTCAGTTAACATAAAGAGGAAAAACCTAACCATCAAGTAGTTGCAAAGATGAACAAAATATTACAAAGAGAAAAAATTACATTCAAAAAAGGGGTTGGAGTTTTTCCAAAGAGGAGTTTACTTTTCGAGAAGATCTTATGAATCAACTTGCTAAACTTTCCCTCTCATCTATTCTTCTACGGTTTTCTTTCCATTAGGTTTTCCATGTTTTGTCACGAGCAATAATATACAGGTCTGATTATGTCTTCTAATCTCTTACAAGCACTTCTTATTGTATTTTAGGTCCCATGGAATAAGATCCCTAGTTGTAATAAAGCAAATGTAGTTTAATTACAGGTTATTGTTTTTTCATTTAGGAGGTTGTTTCAATTTTCAAATAATATTAAACTCATCACATTAGGATATTGTTTTTAATTTCTCCGAGAAAGAGATATTCAAGTTCATATTACAAGCATGAGTCTATATGATGTTGTATCATTGGATTCTTGTGCAATTGAAGCTTTACAAACACATTTGATTTAATGCATGTAGTCCTTTAAAGTTATTTGAAGACCTAATTATTTAATTATTTCATCTTACAAAGTCATAACTGATGGGCCTCCAAAATAAGTAAATTATAAGGCCCACTAATCAACTCCTAAGCACATAAAACTATGTTTGAACCCACCTTTTGCACTCGATGATACACTTTCCTAGCCTAATGGGTTCTTAGATGAGTTCAATATGGTTTTCATATTTTATGTGCCTTAAAATGTTTATTGTGTAGGATTTTAAGATATATTGAGCAGATTCCAAGAGCTCCAGCACTAGAGGTAATTTTGGGACTTGTTGCCTACAACGAGAAGGCCTAAACTTGAATGACTCATGGCATTTAATGCCCATTCATGTTGTTGCAAGGTGGACTAGGAATAAGATCTTTTTTTTATAAGAATTTTTTGAGGGAAATGTGGCCCTCCTCTCAAGGAGGCTACTCTACACTTCATGTATAAATAAGAGGCTTGAGTTAGCCTAGTAGGAGATAGAGAGAAAAGTGAAAAGTAGAAAGCAAGATTAACCTTTTAGTATTCTCAAAAACGTTGTGCAGTCCTATAATGTGAGAACAATTTTTTAGTTAATGGAAGCAGTGTTTTATTCTAGCTCTTAGCTTGGTTCTCATTTAAGGACTCTGAGCATCCTTCCGTTGGGCCCACCCTAGGAGCTTCAGAGCCCTCCTGTACTTATGTTTGTCTTATGCTTTACATTTGTTAATTTTCTAGCTTTTTTGAAAGTTTCATTTTTCATGGCTCTTGTGCATGGTTAAGTAGAAGAATCTTTGAACAAATCTTTATTTTAGGTTATTTATGCAATTGTTAGCAATTATAGCACTTATTAATGCAACTTTGAGTCTTCCTTCATTTTACTTCTCTTGTTATTCCAGAGTTTGGTGTTCATTGTTTTATAGTGTAGTTGGTTTTACAACTACAAGAAACACACAAAGATTGATTTCATAAGGATAAGATTAAATCAAGTTTCCTTGAGCTCTGACCAGTAGAATGTTATCATTTCCTAACATTACCATAGATTTTCCTCATCTCAAATTCACTTTCTATTTGGTTTACATGCTTGTTGACCTATCTCTTGTAGCAAAACAAAGCCTTGTAGAATCCCATAACCATCCCTCACTTCTCGCTAAGCTTCACAATAAACATATGGTTTGACCTCTTTGTTGTATTACAACACCTCTGGGATATTGATAATGGAACTTGGAAGTATAGAGACCTCATAGATGCCTTTGTCAATTGTTTTCTGAATTTTATTTTTTTGAAAATTAGGGTTTTGATTCTTAAACTTTTATTTTAGCAAGTGTCATTTTCCATTTATTGCAGACAACATAGAAGTGTATGTCATTCAGCAAGTGTGTTTTTATTCATTGCAAGTAGCATAGATGTGTGTGCCATTTCCTTTTCTGCAAATCTATTTTCCCTGAGCATAGCTTAGTTAGCTTAGTCTTTGTGCATCTAACCTTCATTTCAAATATTTCCCGCCTACATAAAGATCAACAAGAGAAGAAGATAGTGTCTGTTGGACATACACTACTAGCCCCTCTTAATTTTGTACAAACCCTAGGTTGATAATTAAATTTGAGACCATTGGGAGTTACAACATTGTTATTGTAATAATCTGGGCCATTACTTTTTGGCATCATTGTCAGGGAGGTGTCAAAGTATGTACCACATTTTTCTTTAATTGATTTACTCTTTCTTTCATTTCATCTTCCACAAAAAGAACAAAACACATTATCACCATTTTCAAAGAATACAAGAAAAAAACAACAGATTCTTTTTCAGAATTTCTTTCTTTTATGCCTCGAAGAGTTAGGGATAGGACAAGAAATTTTCTACGAAAAACCTCCACTTCCACTAGCGCCCAAACGTTTTCAGCTAACCATGAATCTCCTTCCCTATCCACAAGGACCTTTGAGGCCCTTTTTGGTGAGCAAACAATGATCTTTGAGGAGATTGCAGAAGGATAAATACCTTCACATCTCACCAATACTGTGGTTGAAGATAGATAACCTAAAGTTTTTAAATTTCCCATTAGAGAAACAAATGGTGAAGCAAGAATGAAAAACATTAACCCATCTATGCTCCCACACTTGTATGGTTTGATAACAAATCCTAACGTATTCGTGTTTGAGTTTGTTGTTGTGTGTATACCCTATGATTACATCATCGATGGGCAGAAACTCAAGTTGTTTTCTTCCACCTCAAAGGATGTACCCCTCTCATGATTCATGAGCCTTGAAGAAAATTACATCGCCACCTAGGATCAAATGAGATAAGCATTCAACAACAAATATCGACATTACTACAGAGTAAGGGATACCATAGATGAAATATTAAGAATGATTCAAGGAGAAAATCAATCTCTAGAAGACTATGAGGATAGATTCCAACTAAGTTACATAAGGGTGCATAATTACACTTTGGACCCAGACTCCTTAAAACTAGTACTATTGAGAGGAGCCAGAGAATATCTTAGGGAAACCCTCAATTTTCTAACCAATGGACATATCTACTAGCTCACTTATAATGACATTAAACAGGTATGCAAAATTCATTCAAGAGGCATTAGAAAAATAGGTAGAGCAAGAAAAAGTTCAGTAAATACTTCTTCCTCCTCCTTGCTTACTAAGAATGAAAAATAAGGGATGTTAGAAGACATGAAAGCTGAGATATTGTGCACATTTTCTATGCAAATGGATACTTTGCAGATCGAAATAAAACAAGAGGAAGCAGAAAAGGCATTGGCCATATTTTTCGCCCAATGCACTAAAAGGCGCCTTAAGAATGATGTCCTCTACATATCATAGAAGTTTCCTCTGTTTGTGAAGAAAACCATTCCACTGATAAGTTTCCATCTTTGCCAATCTTGAAGTTTGTGTACCAAGGAGTAGAAGGGATCATGGAGTAATTGTGCTTTGTTAATTAAAAGAGACCAAAATATCCAAGGAAATTCCAATGGGGTTTGAACTTCCCTTCTCATTTTAGTCCTAATTATAATATTGATTATCAGCCTTTTAGCCCTCCTAATCCTTAATCCTGGCTTATGCCCACTCCCTAGCCATATCCTCCTCAATATGTTGTTCCTCCCTTCTAGCCATATTCCAATTAACCTCCTCAATGGGGTAATCCATCATAAGGATGGAGGCCTCAAGTGGCCCAACCACCTGCTTTGATGCGCCCCCCTAAAAAAAAAAAACAAGTTCCCTAGAATGTTGCGCTGAAACAACCTCGATGCCTACTCAACTATATCACAATCCCAATAATAAGCAGACTCAACCAATCTACAGTGGGGAGACTCCTTATCAAACTTATTAAGTATAAATCCAAGAAATCAGCCTTAGGTCAGGGAAGGTTCCCCCAGATATCCATACACCTCCTTCAAATGAATATCATTGGAAAAGAAGTAGGATCTTGTTCCTCGGGACATTCACAAGAAACCCCTTTATCCTGAAAGGTTGAAAACCCAAAAAGCACACACTCCAGAAGAAGTTGAACTTTTAGGAGAATTGAAGAATCTTTGTGTCAAAATTCCCTCACTCCAATATATCAAATATGGTACCATCTATAACAAATTCATCAAGGAAGATTGTCTCAGATTGTTTAGAAGAAAGAGAAGGGATGCCCCTATTATCAATGCCATCAAGCTACTAGTTGATCTAATACTTGGGAGATTAATCATCCCTAAGTATCTAGATCTCAGAAACACAGTGGTAGATGTGCATATAAATGACATTGTAGTTCCAAACACTATCATTAACTTGGGTTGTAATTAATGTCATGATCAAGGAAACCATGTTTAGACTTAACCTCCAAGAATCCCTGAGAAAGACCAATATTGTGGTACAACTTGATGATAGATCCATAGTAGCACCATAAGGCATAATCGAAGATGCAATGGCCTCTATAGACTCTTGGGAGTATCCCACAAACTTCCTTGTCGTGCAGTCCAAAACCGAGTTCAACGGATATCCACTCATTTTAGGGAGACCATGGTTAGCTATTGGGGATGCATATATTAGTTGTAGCGTCAGAAACATGACAATTACTAATGGGTAGTCCTGAAAACAACTTATGTTATATCCCCAAGCTCAACCTCTTGTTGAGAATGACTTCCCTACATGGGTAGGAGAAGAAGAATATTATTATTGCCTCTCATAATCATACCTTGTGTGTACAATAGAAACCACCCTTAGTAGCAAGCATGTTGATGAAGACGATTTAATTGATAATTTTCTGCAAAACCAATATCTTGCTGCTATGAATGTTGATGGGTTAAAAGAAGGGCCATCCCTAGGGAAACCTAGATATTCCCAAGACAGTAGATGGGCAAAATGATTGGTTGTTGATTCTTATCAAAACATCATGAAGATGGTAGAAATAAGCCCCTCCAAAAGGTTGAAAATAAGCTCCTCGCTTTCAATTGATCAGGAGGATCAATAACTCACTATCTTAGGGTAGTACATTGATGCATTTGCATGGGATTACAAGGGTAATGAAAAGGAGTACATCCTTGTTTATGCATTTACCACATATATGTAAAGGAAGATCACAAACATGTTCACCAACCTCAAAGGTGAATCAATCCTTCCTTAAAACATATTGTGAAGGAAGAATTGCATCAATTACTATACGTAGGGTTCATCTATCCAATCTCATATAGTGAATGGGTATCTCCTTTGGTTATTGTTCCCCAGAAAAATGGCAAGTAGATAATCTATCTTGATTACAAGGAAATTAGCAAAACCATAAGGAAATATCATTTTCCCTTGCCCTTCATTAACCAAGTCTTGATGTGCTTGCCGGGAAAAAGTCATTTTCCTTCTTGGATAGGTTCCATGGGTACAATCAAATAAAAATCAGTCCTGAAGACTAGGATAAGATCACTTTCACTTGTCCTTGGGGGCAGTTTTCTTACAAAGTCCTCCCATTTGGCTTATGTAATGTCCCAACCATTTTTCCAAAGTGTTGTACTTAGCATATTCTCCGATCTTGTACATGATTTGGTAGAAATATACATGGATGACTTCACACCCTATGGGAATGATTTCCAAGAATCTCTCTCCAACCCAAGAAAGGTCTTGCAAAGGTGTGGGGACATGAACATCTCCTTGAGCCATGAAAAATTCTTGTTCCTATGAATGAGGGAATTTGTTCTAGGACATTTCCTCTCCTTAAAAGGAATTCAGTAAGATAGCCATCATTAAACACCTTCTTGTTCCTCAAAAGCAAAGAAATGTTAGAAGCTTCTTAGGCCTTGCAGGATACTATTGGATATTTATAAAAGATTTCAGTAAAATTGCCTCTCCTTTGTTTTCTTTACTAACCAAAGATGCTAAGTTTTGTTGGACAAATCCATGCTAAGAGACATTTGAAAGTATAAAGAAAAGTCAATGACAACACATATCATTAGAGGTCCTAATAGGACCTTTCCCTTTCACATTCACACAAATGCATCAGACATGACAATTGGGGCAACCCTAGGTGAACTTGAAGGTAAACTCCCTTATGCAATCTATTTCGTTAGCAAAAAATTGTCTAAGGTTGAATTAAACTATATTATAATTGAAAAATAACTTCTGGTTGTTGTACATTCTTTAAATAAGTTTAGGAATTATATCGCTCATTACCAAGTCTTTGTGCATACTAACCATGTGACAATTAAGTATTTAATGAACAAAGTAGATATGAATGCTTGCATAATTAGGTGGCTATTGCTTTTGCATTAGTTTGACTTGAATATTGTTGACAAACCGAGGAAATAGAATGTTGTTGCAGATTTCTTGTTAAGGCTAACTTTTTTTTGCAAATGAAGAGATGGTAGATGAACACCTCTTAGATGAACATATTTTTTCCATCTCACTTCTTTCTCCATGGTTTGTTGATATTTCCAACTATTCATCCACTGACTAATTCCCTCCTTACCTTTCTTCAAAGGAAGAGCAATATTGTCAGAGAAAGTGCCTCCTATACTTGGAATGGGAGAAACCTCTTCAGGTTGGGACCAAATCAGATTTTAAGATTTGTGAGGAAGGATGAAGTCTACGATATCCTCTTTGCTTTTCATGATGGACCCTATGGAGGCCATTTTGTTGTAAAAAGGACAACCTACAAAATCCCGCAAGCAAGATGCTTTTAGCCTACTCTTCATAAGGATGCCCAAAGATACATTACATAATGTGATGAGTGCCAAATAATGGGAAATATTACTTTGAAGGATGAAACAGCCCTTTAACCTCAAGTGTCTTTTGAGCCATTTGAGAAATGGGGCATGGACTTCATTGGTCATATTGATCCCCCACCCTGACACACAAAGTACATCATTGTATGCACTAATTACTTGACCAAATGGGCTGAAGTGAAGGCAATAAAGGCATCACTAAAAATAAGATGGTCAAATTATTAAGAGAAAATATATTCTACAAGTTTGGTTTTCCAAGAAAGTCAATGACATATCAAGGCTCCCAATTCACCTCAATATTATATAAGGGATTATAAAGCAATACCACATTCGCCATCGGAATTCCACTCCATACAACCCCCAAGAAAATGGGCAAGTAGAGGTCATTAACAAGGCATTGGAGAACACTCTTACCAGATTGATCAGTGGTAGTAAGAAAGACTAGGCATAAAGGCTTGTTGAGGCCACTTGGGCCTACAACACTATTTGGAAAACCGCCACTGGTTTCATCCCCTATGAGTTAGTCTATGGAAAGAGGGATTTGTCATTAATCGAATTTGAGTACAACACATTGAGGATGGTAGCCCAAATAGACAATGATTTTACCCAACCATGAGTTGATAGGATACACTAATTAAATGCATTGGATGAGTATAAAAATCAACCCTTTTTACACATTGAGGTAGCCCATTTGCAAAGTAAATTCTGGCATTATAGATACATCAATACTAGGGCTTTATAAGAGGGTAATTGGGCTCTCTCGTATGAGTCTAGGTTCAAGGAATTTAAGGGAAAACTCATGACCAGATGGCTAGGACCGTAACAAGTGGAGAAATGTTATGATAATGGCTTTGTCAATATCATAACTATAAACGAGGAAAAAATACCACTTTTAGTGAATGGATATTAGATAAATATTTACAAAAACCTCTCTCTATGGTTGAAATTACACAGTCAATAAGCGAGGAATGTAATGTGATTGAGAGCATTAGAGCTCCCAATCCATTCAACCTTTGATCAACAAGCAAAAAAAAAAGGATCTCAAGTGAAAACCTCCTTTAAGGCACTTGAGGCAAACTCATTGACTGAAAACCTCTATGAGGTAGAGTAATTCCAAAAAGAAAAGAAAAAAAGGCTCTTGGTGAAAACCTTTTCCAAGGCACCTGAAGCAAGTTCACTAGATGACAACTTCAAAGGGGCAGCTAATAAGCCCAAAAAAAGAGATAAAAAGAGAAGAAGAAAAAGCAAAAAGGAATTTTAGTCTCTCACATTGGTTTATGTGCAGGTAAATCAAGGATATAGAAAATTAGCATAACTTAGAAGGAAAATCCTGCACAACAGTCCACGTCACTAGCATGGTTGCTCCAAGAAGAACCCAAATGACATCCCCACACCATCTTCCATTTCTTTTCATCAACCACAACATCATCCATCAAAGATCATATCCTTTCCATGTGTTTTCTGAAACTTTCATGAACCGCTACAGGAAAGTCAAGAACTACTATTCAAAAGAGTAGTTTGTGGAAAAAAGCTACAGATCCAAAAAAAATGAGAATTTGTTCCAAGAGAGAATACTAGGGGAATCCTAACAACTAGTATTTCTATTATCAAGCATCACAATTAGGTTTTCCCCCTGTTGTTTGCCTCATTTCACCTTGTAGTAGCACACTTTTTTTGTTTTTCCCTTCACAATTAAACTAAAAACCCTCTTGATCACCATTGCCTCTATTTCTATGAGTTATCAAGCCATCATGCCACTTTATAAAGTCGCTTTCATTAATCATGAGGGGCCTTTATGTCTACACAATCTTAGAGCAACCATGCTAGTGATGTACTAGCATGGTTGCTCCAAGAAGGACCCAGATGACATCCCCAGTCTACACAGTCCACGTCTACACAATATTGTAGTTGGCTACAGAAACCCTACAAGCCCGGTTTGCAAATCAACATAAAACCAACTAAGAAGACTTTACCATCCAACAATAGAAGCTTCAAGAACTCACTCGATATTTTGTAAAGGAATCTTGAGAAGCTACAAGATCCCTAATAGGTTGCTACAAAATTGACTATCCGTTGCACTTATCATTTGGAGATACCTACAACCACGACATGCAACAACTTCCAATGGTCATAAATATAACTATAGGTATGAGACCCCTAAAACTCTCTCTTCAAATTCATTTGAGTATAGGAGAAAATATCTTTTGTGCAAAAGAGTTGTTCAAATAAGCTAGCCTAAATAACAACAACCTCGACCAAACTAGCAGTTAACGCTCACTTTTATCCAAAGTCTCTTCCCACGTGTGGGGAGTGAGTAAGACAAACAAAAGATCTTATAAAAAATGGTCATTGTATTTCATGATGGGTAGCTGAGGTGGAGCATACGAGAAATTATTGTGCTACAAATTGAGTAAGTAGGTGGGACAACTCAACACTATGCATTGAGCCCCCATATTCACCACCTAAACGTTCAATCATACCTTCACTTAAGTCATGAAAAAAACTCAAGAAAACCACTTGTGTTCCCATTAACACTTTGCATGCAAGAAGTCATAAGAACCATCATGAATGTGCCAAGCGCTACAAGAAGCCACAGGTTGCAAAAGCTACTCGAAACTACTGATCACAAAAAGCTACAAGGATATAGTTTCACTGCCAAAATCACTCACGAAGTCCTCTGCATATGCCATAGTGGTTGATGCTCTAAAAATGACCCTTGAGATTCCTGCCATAATATTGTTTGAGTTGGTGTAGTTATTTTATGTGTTTAATTAAGGTACCAATCCAACTTTGAGAGTGTTTTCATGTCTAAGTTGTGAAGTAGAAGAAATGAAGGGTTTACGAGTTTTTTTTCATAATTTGATGTTTTTTCTGATAACTATAATAAGATAAAATTATGTTGCTCTTGTGCATTCATAAAAAAGTAGAGCACCCTGCTACAACAGGAAAATTTGTCTGCTATAACAACACAAACACAACATTTTTCTCTTCTACCCACAGAAAGTACAAATCACCTGACGAATTTTTGGAGGACCTCTAAAATTGAACTCCAAAACCTATTTGGAAGCGCTTTGTAAGATAAAATGGGGGGTGGTTTCAATAGGAGAGAACTTACTGATACTAGTAGAATCCACCAATACCCCAAGGTTGTCACCATACTGGAGAATTGTTAGTGGTTGTGATTCTTTGATAAAATTAGAGGATTTTTGAAATGAACATACAAAATCCTGAAGGAAAAGAACTTGTCACTAATGTAAAAGGGTTGGTAATTTACATCAATGAGGATTCCATGAGCAGAATTACAACTTCCCTAAGGAGTTGCATTGGAACAAGGGGGAAAAGCAAGAAACCAACACTGCTAAGAGGGGATTTCCTTGCCAATTGAACATCCTGGTGAAGACACGCATGGGATAAGGAGAGAAAGTATGCCTAGTCCTTGGGATGAAGTGGCTTACCACATTCTTAAGTATATTCTTGTGAAGAAAGACTGAGTATAATTTATGCCTATTAGTTCATATTGTTGTATCAATTGAGGTTTCAACCACCTTCTAGTCAATGTGCTATAGAGTATTCTCTTTTTTCATCCTAGAGTGCCTAAAATAAATGAGTGCCAAGGTAAAAGAGGGCTAACACAACTACCTATCCCATCATGATTTTATCAAGTTAATTATCACAAATACACTAGAGGACCTTACAACATCATACGCCTTGGGTCGACTCTGTATACATGGATAGGCGGACAATTGTAGAGGCCCAATTAGAGTTAAAAAACCTAAGAAGATTATAGCTAAGAAGAGAAAAGTGAAAGTAGTAGCCAACCCTTCAAAGTAGAAGAGGACAAACACCCTAGAAGAAGAAGAAAAAGAAATTGCAGCTACCTTGGTAGGCGTTAACATCCCTACCAAGCCCAAGGTGAGCAGGCATGCCCAACAAATTGTTTATACAAGAAGAAAAAGTACTAGAATCAAGTTTAGTGGGAAACCAAAACCACCCTATGCTACTCCCATCATAATTGAAGAAACACCTACTATTGAAGGAAAGGAGCTACAAGAGGAAGAAATATAAGGATTACCAAAGACACAGGCACATGAAATAGAGGCACAACATGACAAAATGTTAATACTATCTAAGATAATAGGGTAGCCATTCTAGCTACAAGAATAGACTATCCAATTACAAGAGTAGCTTGTACAACTACAAAGATAACCTGCAGAGCTACAAAAGATAGATAAAGCTGCAAAACAATATGCCCTAAGGAAACCACATTTATTTTTCTTCGAGCCATTAAGGGTTGACCTCCCTACTGCAAGGACATCATGGAGGATGCTCCTTACACATTTGTGCCCCATTTGATGATATAGGTAGATAAGGCCAAGGTGGAAACAAAAAATGGAAAAGGATATCATAAGATAAAGGGGTGGTTGACATTGCCAAAATGGAAGATGAAGTAAACAACATGAGGCAGGAAATGGTCCTCTTAAGGTTATATGAGGAAAATAGAAGAGAACAACTTGAAATAGAAAACCAATAGCTAAGGAACCAATTGCAACAAGCATACAAGTTGATGAAGGCAAAGGATGCCTAAATTTCAACAATGTAGACATACTTGGGGACTATGACATACCTCTCTTTGGAAGTTGTCAGTTGTAAGCAACCTTTAAGGGCTTATTCACTGCTCCTGAATGAAAAATGGTGTAGGTTCCAAATAAATCAGATAGCACAAAGGGGAACATTATAGCTGCAAGAAATTGAAGTTTTCATAGATTTTTTCGTATGATGCAACATGGATGGCAAGGATAATATTATTGAATTTTACATACACAACCTTGTATTTACTGACATGCCCATGTAGGATCCCAACCCATACCTAGGGGATGCACAACTTCTAGCACTAACATCCTAGCTAAGAAATGAATAAATCATGGCATTGGAAGTGAATATAACATTGGATGGGGAAATGAAAGAACCACTATGGATCAAACATGAGCATACATCCGTTCCATACTTACATCATCCCATGATATACTTGCAGAGTACCCCAAAATATAAGAGATTTGGAAGAAGAGATAGGTAGAATCTATCCTCCATTTTAAGGGAACTTTTAGATTGTTGGGGGAAGAAATCTCACAGAACTGTTAGAGAAGATGGAAAGGGTTTTCCCATATCATGAAGATGAGGAAGTATTTTCCCATATCATGAAGATGAGGAAGTATCACTCTCCCGGTTGGTTGCAATCAATACTAGCAATGACCTCTTTGTACAATAGAATCATCCAAAGACTTGGAGTTCAATGGATAAGGCTTAAGTTCAATCCACCTTTACTACTAGGGCTCCAAGAACACCAAAACCAGGAAGAAGAGTCCTGATACTAGAGGTATATAGAAGAGAATGTAGGATTCTACCCAATAGGGGTAACCACAACCAACTTAGATTGGGACATCAAGCATGTCAATTTGGGAAATGAATGAAAACGAGTAAAGAAGAGAAGAAAAATGAGTTCCTCAAGGTTGAGCAACAGTTCTAGTAGGGGATATGATGGGCCTCCAAAATAGGTAAATTACAAGGCCCATCAATCCACTCCTAAGTACATAAAACTATGTTTGAACCCACCTTTTGCACCTAATGATATTGTTTCCTAGCTTAATGGGTTCTTAGAAGAGTTCAATGTGGTTTACATATTTTATGTGCCTTAACATATTTATGTGTAGGATTTGAACTAATTTCAAGTGGATTCCAAGAGATCCAACAATGGAGATATTTTTGGGACTTGTTCCCTATAATAGGAAGGCTTCAATTTGGCTGGCTCAGGGCATTTAATGCCCCCTGTTGTTGCTACGAGGTAGACTAAGAACAAGATCTCATTTTCTAGGAATTTTTGCATGGAAATGCAACCCTCCTCTGAAGGAGGTTACTCCCCACTTCATGTATAAATAAAAGGCTTGAGTTAACCTAGTAGAAGATAGAGAGAAAAGGGAAAAGTAGAAAGCAAGATTAGGTTTTTCGTATTTTTAAGCAAGTTTTGCAGTCCTATAATGTAAGAATAATTTTCCAAGTAATGGAATATGTGTTTTATTCCAACTCTTAGCTTGGTTCTCCTTTAAGGACTCTAAGCATCCTTAGGTTGGGCCCACTCTAGGAGCTTTGGAGCCCTCCTACAGTTGTGTTTTTGTTATGATTTTCATTTGTTCGTTTTCTAGCTTTTATGAAAGTTACATTTTTCATGGTAGTTGTGCATGGTTAGCTAGAAGATTCTCTGAACAATTATTTCTTATAGGTTATTTGTGTAGTTGTTAGAAATTGTAGCATTTACTAATTCAACTTCAAGTCTTCCTTCATTTTACTTCTCTTATTGTTATAGAGTTTGTTGTTCACTTTTTCGCTGTGTAACTGGTTTTATAGCTACAAGAAACTCACATAGATTGATTTCATAAGAATAAGCTTGAATTAAGTTGCCTTGAGTTATGACCAGTTGAATGTTGATATAAGTCCTTCAGAATAATCACGTAGTTAGGATTTGGTTGACATTTCGAACCAACTAATGTGGTTCATCCTCAGGACAAGGTGAGAAATCAATCGATCTGTAGGTATAAATAACATGGATGCATCATTGCCCAAAGTTAGCCATTAGTAAGTTAATTAAAAAATTATTTAAGAATTGGTGGTAGGGAAATATCAATTAAAATATTATATAATTAGCTAAAAACTAGTTGTTATACAATAATTAGATATAAAATATTATCTTTCAAAATTATTGATTTATATAAAATAATTATTTAATAATATCACTTTATTATTCATTAAGGGTTGACCTTATTCCCATTAAATAAAAAATATATTTAGTTGAAAACTCATTTTGGAAAATTCAATAAAAAATATTAATTCATCATTTAATATTATTTATTTAATATTCTTATAATCAATCGTAAGGACTCCATCTTGTTGGAGGATGGCGTTTCCCTTTATTGGAAATTAAAGAATTTAACTTACTATAGAACTTAGAATTATAGGTAGATAAGTTAATAATCTAGTCAAATTAAAAAAAAGAAAGGAGGTTCCATCATGTTATATTTTTAGTTATATTAACAAAACTAGTAATATTGCAATAAATAAATTTAGAAAGAGGAAGGTCAAGAGGTAAAATAAGAACTAAAACCTAAGGGGTCTCCAAAAAGCATAAGTTTAAGGGGCCAAGAGGGGTGGGTCCGGGGAGGAGGTTGTTGCTAAAGAGAAAAGAGGCTGCTAAAAAATATACTTATTATGTTAAACACATGAAACTAAAGAATATTAAAAAGGAGATTAGAGGAAGAAAGATGAAACCCAAAGAAGATAAAGGTAAATCAGAAAGAATAAAAAGAGAAAGGATAAAAAAGAGAAAGGGGAAGACGGGGAGGCAGAATCATGAAGAGAGAGTCAGAATCCAACTCTTACTCAATTTCCAACCATCATCCTTATCAAGATTTCTGACATGCCTCTCAATCTCAATCGCTTCTCTAAGCTTCCTATGGTGGAAGTGATCAGCCCTCGCAATGACTCCAGATTCTTCAATGCAAACGTGGTTTTTCAATTTCTCTGCATGCTCGGCTAAGGTTGATGCATGGGAGCGATTGTATCTAGTGTATGCAACATGCTCATTGATCCTCTGCTTAATTGATATGGATTTAAATAGGAACACAACAAATTACAAATATAACCATAAATACAAAGATGTAGTAGAAATAACACTTCATTTCATTAATATCAAATACTGAAATATGTTTACAAACAGAATGGAAATAAGACTAGGTCGGGTGATGGTAGCTTATCTCTGAGAAGAGATGTGGCAACTACATGCCTCTAAACCATGTTACAATGAGGCTCGAAGGCCTATTTATTGTTGAGGAACAATGGAAAACCCTAAACATCCAAAACCTAACCTTAGGAGATGAAGCGCCAAACTATGGGCCCCGTTTGGGTAAATTGATACATTAACTTCACGGGGTCGTAAATTGGGCATACGATCTTCGTTTGATGCACACAATACCTTGTTAGAAAGATCTATCTGAGGAATACAACTTTTGAGTGAGAAACATAGGGCCACGTCCCGTGTTACTCCCGGTTTTCCCAAAAATGTCATTTATGGCCTCAAAAGGGCTCTGGAAGTTCATGACCCAAAAAAATGCCAAAAATAGTAAATTGTGCTACAAATAAGGAAACTGAAAAACTGAAAGAAACAATGGTGGGGGTCCAAGTGGAATAGGCAGGGGGGCACCAATATCCACCTCGATCATTCCTCCCCCCTTAGGAAGCAACGGTCCCCATTACGTTGAGTTCCATGAGACGAGGAAACTTCTGCTGAACTTGGTCCCTGGTGAGCCACTTGCCCTGTTGAAGGAGTTGGCTTGCTTTGACAACTCGATATAGTTGGATCCTTTACCGTCGGGTGTTCTTGATCCACGTGTCCATGATATGATCAGCTGTGGCTTGCTCCATGCAATC
>APFE031088981.1:0-17015 GCA_000404065.3 Pinus taeda | reverse complement strand
AAGACCAGTTCTGTGCTTGTTGTGGACAAGCTGTTCCCAAGGTCTGATGATGGGCTTGGGAAGTGCAGACTGAACTTTTGCATCTGCATGTACAACTGCTGCATTATTTGAATGAACAGGAACATTATTGACTTGCTGTTTATGGGAGTCTATTTCAATCTTCTGAACAGAAACAGGTTCAGAATGATGACTCCATTGCTGTAGTTCTTCTTGCTGTAGCTGTGACTCAAGCTACAAAAAATCAATAGTCTCATGTGCAGTTTGCAGAGAGGTTTGGATGTCAAAGAGAGTTTCTTTGTTAACTTTGACCATCTCATCAACAGTGGAATGAATTAGGATATTCAATAACTTTAATGCATCTTCAAGTCTGGCCATTTTCTTCAATGTCACTTAAAAACACAACTGAGGCAACAACAACAGAAAAATAATATTGTACTCTTACTACAAGATCTTGTAAGGGCTTGTCAAGTGGCAATAATGTTGCGAAAATAGTTGACGGAGCTGGATGTTTACCAAGTTAAACTACAATAAACATTTCTCGTCAAGCTACAATAAACATTGGTACAATTGAGCATATGGTAAATCAACAGTCCACATTTCGTTTCAAGAATGAACTGGAGCCAATGCAAAAAATATATAAATGTGAAGATGAGCGCTGTCCTCAACTTCAAACTTCAGAGCATCTGACTGCTATGGAAATCATGCAAAATCTCTACAAGAAGCTGCTCCAAAATCTCTACAAGAAACTGCTCCAAGAATGTCTCCAAAATTGCTTCAAATTCACTTCATAATGCTAATTAGAATACAAGTTTTTGATATACCCAATGCGTATACGCAGCAGCACCGTTTAAACAGACTGTTCTTTATAGCTTTTGTAAGTTGCCTGGAGGACGCTTAAAGCCTGGTGAAAATGAAATTGAAGGCTTGAAGCGTAAACTGTCAAGCAAACTTGCTGCAAATTCAAGTACTCTTCAACCGGACTGGCAAATTGGAGAGTGTGTTGCTGTATGGTGGAGACCTAATTTTGAGACATTGATGTATCCTTATTTTCCACGCCAATCTTGACTATGGCAGGATTTTGAGGATCCGAAGATATGTATCTGATTGGCCCAGCTCTAATAATTCATCTAAAAAAAGGATTTATCGGATAATACAAAGATGCCACAATGGCATAATCGGGGGAAGAGCCGTCAGAGTGAGTCGTAAATACGAAGAACGCCATGGAAACGATACCAAGGGCCCCATGGATGTCGGTCGATCTAATCTCCAGTCAGCGCTTTCTTTCTCAGCCAGCCTCTGAGCTATACTTCATTAAAAACTCGTGCTTTATTACATCAAAGAACTTTTCCGGTTCAAAACTCGCCTCGAACTCTTCTATTCAGGGCATTGCTAAAGCAGAACTGCTGTTTTGTGCTCAGTTTGAAAAATGAAATATTATTCCGCTTTGTGCGAAGTATATAAGGACGAGTTGCAATATTATCCGACTGCGCCCAACGAATACGCCAAACAAAATGATTCTCTACAGCTAACACTCGTCCAACCACAAATGTGAAACAGTTCCGTGAGGATTTCCCACATTCGATGAAACCTTAAACCGTTTCTGTGCAAAAGCCTTATATTCAGCCATTCGCCCTAAAATTGGCCCAAAAATGCAGTCCGAGAACCAACGAATTTGCCAAGATTTGTCATAGATCTGGAACTAGTCATGCGGGTTTCTGCTTTGAAACGAATCCCCACTTCACAATCATGAAATTAAAGAACCTAACCATAAATGTACCTTTAATGCGCCTTTATTTCCATCAGCCACTAAAAGATCTAATTTCTTACAATCAGAATCACACACAGTCAAAATCACCCGTAAAGAAGACAGACAATCATCACAACTTGCAGTTGCAGCGCCTTGAGCAACGAATTCCACAGTATATGAGGCCAAGGATCATACATTCAGTGATCAGCTTTCTTCTTACACTTACAAAACAATACGACCTCGGTTTCCTGCCTCAACATGATGAATGAAACCACCGATGGGCATAGTAACAACGATTTCTAATTTTCTTAGTCACCAACTCTCTTGCTGATCCAAACTTAACGCAGTCGGTCTCTCACGGGTGTGCGATCCGGCAACAAGGACTTCAAACATCAGTCATGAAAAAAACTGTCAGTTGGCACACAAGCTTATGCAGCCTTCCCGTTCAATAGATAGTTTGACGCTCACCGTACCACTATTGTCTTCTATTCCCCTGGCATATTGTTGTAATAAATCCGACACTCGTATGCTCGGATCCACTTCAAGCACGGATTCAACAAACCATTTTGAAAATCGAATCCAATAATCTTCACGAAAATACAGTGTAAATTGCTCATTGACAACGTGCAGCAGAAACGAAAATGGCCTTTCTCAACTGTACTAACCATGGCTCACCAATTCTCGATGTCATGGACGGACAACTAAGGAAATAGTGCCCATGCAGCATCACTCGAGGAGTACGCAGTCTTCATATTGGGAGATTGTAAGAAGAACAGCGGCGTTACCGAGGAGTACGCAGTCTTCAGATTGTCAGGTACGCAGTCTTCAGCTATTTCAGGGATGTCAGAGACTGAGCGGCTCTCAGGCAGGAGTTACAACTATTTCTGGGACCTGTGCCCTGATACCTTCAGAAATTAGGTATGCAGCTTCAGGCAGGCAGGCAGGCAGCGCTCTTCAGGTAATGAAGACTGGGCCAGCACTATTCAAGGCAACTCAGATGAGTTGCTCAGGGAAAACAGGCCACTCATCATGGCTCTGATACCATGTTAAACAGACATGGTTAACGAGAAACAGATAGAAAGATAAAGCATGCATTACTGATTTTTATTCACAAAAGATGTACATTTATAGTACAATATGGTGACCGTTGGGATTCACATCCCAAGGTCCCTTGGACTGCTTTGTCCATTCGACTTCCACGCTAACCCTTTAGGATTAGGTGTCCAACAGGACTGTTGCTGGGCTTAGAGTACCGATTGATACAGCAAGCCCAACCTCGCTTAAGCGGTTTAAAAATATGGCAAGATCCGTCACTGCGCCCCATTCAATCATATGAAAATATGGCACTAAAATTCTTTTATAAAGTGCGGATGAACATATCAACATCAATATTGATGAATGATAAAGAGCTGATTTACACACCTAAATGGGTATTGACAGACCAACGATGGCCCCGAAAGGATTTTTGAAAGTAGGCAATAGGTAAAGGGAGGTCAATAAATTTCATAACACTGCCATTGGAGTACGCCTGTCAAAACCCTATCAGTCAGTAGAAGCTATTTGTCTTTATCCCATTTGAAGCAAGTAATGTTGAAGTGGAACCCATGCCTGCTCCTCTGTACAGTTTGTATGTCAAGTTCATCATAATACCTTGATGTTCTATTGATCCAAGGTTTATTTGGAAATAGAGTTAACTGGTTCGCCCAACGGTTCGTCATTTGTTGTGGCCACAACTACCACCTTATTAAAATATGCTGTGATAGCAAATTTTAAATGGGTCCCCTTGAAGCCGGATTTTTCACTTCCCTGAATAATCTGCTTTCATCTCAGAAACTCTAAATCTATTCCGGGTTAACCCTTCAATTCTTAATGGTCATGACCTCCCCTTTAAAATATCTCTGCAGCATGATTTATTTATAACTTGCACTCTCGTTCCCTCATCGGACATTTCTCAATCCTTATAAGTGTCTCTGGCAAAATAGGTCTGCTTATATAACCGCCCCTACCCTTATTATGGCAGTTCGTGCACTTAACGCACAAAACCCTCTATCACACCTCATTTGCCTTCATAACTCTTTATAGCCAAAGTGCTTCGCAAAGCATACATGAATCACCCCTTTTCACTCATCGCACTTCTCCTTGATCAAAGGGCGAAGGTTGGTTTATCATGAATGAATAAGAGCGATGCGAGTAAGTCCTCCATCGCATCACAAATCTCTAATCAGCAAAGCCCCAAAGCTATATATAAAGGGCACGTAAATATTCAGTCCCGATGACCATATTAACAAAGGTATATTATGTTTCAGATCTGGGACCCATCGCTCATCGCTATCAGCGGGGTTCGGAATCAATGTATATGGCGCACCATAACAACCCGGACCCGCCGATGATTAGAAAACTAGGTGCATTAATTTTCAAGTCCGGCCTTATGGGTGGATACACAAGTTTTTCGCTTATATCCTTGTGTTTCCGGAAAAACATTGAAGTCGGGGTTTTCCAAAGGGAAGGGTAACATTGCGGACCCAAAGGGATTTATGAACCTTAACATATATGTGTTTCGGGTCCATAGCCCCATCACATATTTCATATCGGTGGGAGCCCGGGTCTTATGCACATATGCATTGCGATCTTCCGAACCGAATGGTATTATCAATTATATTTCAATAATGTTTCAGATCCGGGGCTATATCGTGCATCGCTATCGGTCTTGTCCCAAATATAGATATATATATATATATATATATATATATATATATATATATATATATATATATATCGCCTCTGTTTGTCGGACCTGCCGACAATTGTGAATTTGGGCATATAATATTTCAAGTCTGGCCTAACGGGCGGACTCAGGTTTTCCTGTGTATTTCTTTGTTTTCGAAAGATATTGAGGGTGGGGCTTTTTCAAAGGAAATCCGATAGGGATGATGTTGCATGTAATGTGCCATCGGGATGTGCCATTGCGATTCGTTCGTGACACGATTTTTGGCTAAACCAGGGGCCATTTTCTTTCATGATAGCTCCTTTTGATTTCGTAGCATCTTATCATTTTTGAAGTTTTGATGATGGCGAGAGTTGTTCTTGAGCGTTTCTATCATATTTTATAATCACAACTAATACAAATTATCTCTACAGGCGAGTTTGTGTGGATCCGGCCATAGATGAAGGCGCTGTATGTTAGGATGACACCTCTGTGCCACCGATGTCGGTATTGCAAAACACACTCTACTAAAGGGGTGACAAACTACCATAGTGCATAATGAAGGTGCTCTTGCAATTCAGAGGAAGCATTCAGGACAATGCCAATCCACCAAGATGTCATCATCAAAAGATACATCACAAAGCATGCCACATGTGGGGATGATGGGAGCATCTTTAGTTTCTTTCAAAGAAAAGGCAGAGAATGATAGCCACTCCTCACAGGTGCTAAGAAATGATACACAGTCCTCCCTTGCTCCAAGGAGATCCATCCATTTCCCCAAGAAGGAGAACGCTCCACTAAGGGTGACCTCAGCTTGTCAGCAGTTTCACTAACCTTTCGCATTTGTACATACTCATCTATGTAATGACAAGAGGGAACTAAAAGGTCATGGAAGGCTGAGGGCCGCATAAGTATTACCTCCGAAGAAAGGAGAAGGGATTTTTGGCTTGGAGAAGAACAATTTTGATTTATTGTGAATAAAGGGGACTATTTGGTTCAAGGAGAAGGCATAGTTTCAGACTCATTGTATTGTTTTGGATCAGAGTGTTGTTACTGGCATGAATGTAAATCTGATTTGTATTTATGCATATTGATGACTTACAATTCACCATTAGTCTTGTTTAATTGAATGTGATTCAGTTTCATGGTTAACTTGTGAATGGTCTCTGATTTGAAACTAAGTTAAACATCAGTTGCAAGTTTTAATTCCATAAAAGAATGTGGATTCCTATATTGATTGGATTGCAATTTAGCTTTAATACAGCCTTGTCCAGCTGTGAATTCAGTGATTGATTCATTTGGACTTGAATCTATGCATGATGTTTAACCTTCTTTATCACACTCCTTCCGAAGATATATATGATGTTTAAACCTCTGTATTATGCTCCTGTAGGATAGATTAGGATAGCTAGGACTAGATTAGAGTAGTTAGAAGTAGTATAGATAGGATTTAACACATAAAGGTTAGTTGTATTATTTCGTTGATATAATCGAAGTCTTCCTCCCAGAGGCAGTCTTTCAACATGTCTAAACAGTTTATGGGGTCCCTTAAAACTTGTCGGAGCTAGCCATTCCAAACGAAAGCAGGTCCAATTAGCGCCTGCGATTGAGTTAGTTCCCCTTGTTGGCATAGCAAACATTAACCATGTCAACAAATTGGCGCTAGAAGAAGGGCCTAAACCGCCATCCCCAGCTTTTCAAGATTTCATCTATAACAGCCACGCATGGATTCAAAAGGGTTAATGTATGGATCGTAAAGGTCAGAGAGATCCTGCCACACATTTGAAAGAGCCTCATTTCAAAGAAACAAAGACCCCTCTAAGTCCTATTTCTAGGTCACCCAAGGAAGAGAGACTGTGGGAGTATTATGTCACTTAGCAACAACCAGTTAGAACACTTACTCAGGCTTACGCTCATTCCCTCTCTCAGCTTCCCATCTTTCACTCTTTACCTCCAACAACTAAGAGAAAGCCAAGGATCTTTACCCTGAGCGAAGATACATCTGCAGTCACTTCACTCGAAGATATTGTGTTAGAGTCCTTGCAAAGTACCGACACCCCTTGGGAAGAAATTCATGAGGATTCCCCTTCTAAAGGTAGCTCCTCGCCTGATTTTGAGAATCCTAACGAAGAATCCTCCAACCAAAACTTCCCTGTCCATAGTATGGCCAACGTTCCTCCTTCAGGTGGGAATCAGCCTCCACCTCCTCCTCCGAGTGGGAATCAACCTCCACCTCCTCCTCCGGGTGGGAATCAACCTCCACCTCCTCCTCTGGGTGGGAATCAACCTCCACCTCCTCCTCTGTGTGGGAATCAACCTCCACCTCCTCCTCCGGGTGGGAATCAACCTCCACCTCCTCCTCTTGGTGGGAATCAACCCCCACCTCCTCCGGGAGCACTCCCTCCTTGGCTTGAATAGGATGTTGTAACGGTACCTCAACAACAACATCCCTTACCCAAAAATGCAGAAAGAGTGTTACCTAATTTCGACCCTGAGCGGGGAGATACCGCTAATAACCATATTCGGTCTTTCTTCCTAGCCTTGCACAGGTTGGGGGTTGCCGATGAAGATGTGGTGTGCTACCTATTCTCCTTTACTTTGACTGGTGCAACCTCCACATGATATTTCAACTTGAGAATAGGGTCAATCACCTCTTGGGATGCTTTTTAGTAGGCCTTTTTAGACAAGTTTGGTGATGACAAAACACTTGCGGCCTTAGTTTTAGAATTATCCCGTCTGAAAATGGAAACAAAGGAGAAGGTTAAGGATTTTAACATCCAGTTCAACACCTTGTCAACAGAATCCCAGCCACCGCTAGACCTACTGAAGTGGTGCTAATGGAATTATATATCTCTACTCTCCTTGTCCCTACAATGATGTTACAATGATGTGGGTTAAAAGGAGTAATGTGCAAACCTTACAAGGTGCTATCTTTGAAGCGGTGAAAGTTGAAAATGAAATGATCATCCTCACAACATGTCATCATACAACTGAAGTGAAGAAAGCCTCTCAATCATCCAAAAAGAGTAGTGGGAGTGGCAACAAAGTGGCTGAGACCAAAGAAAAGGATACCACAGATGTTGAAGGTTTGCATCGGATCATTAAGAAACTAACAAACACAGTCATTGATATGAAAAGAAATGCTTGAGAGTGTATAAGTGGGAATGGAGGAGATTATAATAATAGAAAACCCTTCAAACCTTTCTATCGGAAGAAAATAGAAGGTGGTTATGGTCAACTTGCGTTGCCAGCTCCACCTAATGAAGGGGCTTTAAACACAAAAGAGTTGGCTCTTATTGGATCACTCCTTAACAAAGAAGAACATGTACTAGAGTTCGAACCAGAACAAGAAGACGAGGAAGGATACAAAGTAGAAGAACCCTCGGATGAGGAAACCCAAATTAATGTGCTATGGGATTTCCATAGTAATGAGAACAACGACGAAGGCGATAACACTGTAGAAATCAACACTAATGAAATCCACACACGAAGTAAAGGGCCACTCCCAGATGCGACAAAGCCCTTAGACCGAACAAAGAAAGATGTTTGCCTTGTGAAAGCATCCGCTCCCAGAGTTCCTGTCGAGAAGAGTAGACCTAGCGGTCAATCTAAGAATACCCCTGTTGCAAGTTACCAAGAGAAAGAAAGTGCATCTCCCACTGCAACGAAGGCTACTCAAGACGGTAAATTCCCACCTAAGAATGGAAAAACATGTATGTTTACTCTGCCATATCTTGTTTATAACATTGATTACAATATTGTGGATGATCTCAAAAGTCTAGGGCTAATATCACATATTTTGACTCGTTAAAATTAATGCAGCAAAGAGATTTGCTGTTGAAAGCTATGAATGAGCGGAACTACAAAACACCCACCACCTCCAGTGGCAAAACTGAGAAACCAGTGTCCAAACCTATAAGTACCTCTAGTGCATCCGAAATGCCATCAACTATGGAGGCCACTTTATCTAAAACCCCAAGATGTCAATGTAGCCATGATAGGGAGGATATCAAAATCTATGACTCCACCATTCCTTATCACATTTGAAATCTTTAACATGAATGTACACAATTGCCTAGTAGATTTCGGTGCCTCATCCACTGTTATGCCTTACGCTGTTGCTAAAAGAATGCAGGCAGTGCCCAAGAAAACTGGAACTCGAATTATGCAATTGGGCAAAACAAATGTGAAAGTATTTGGGGAATTAAAAGATGTGTTGATTCGGATGGCTGCTAAACCATAGTAAACTCAAGTCATTGATATAATGGAGGTCGACATACTCGAGGCTTATGGAATGCTGCTTAGTAGGGACTGGTCATCAAATCTGAATGGATATTTCTCAACTGATTGGTCCCAGCTCTTGCTACCTCAGAGGGGAAAAGGTGATATGCAGAGAGTTGATAGAGATAAATACATGAAATATGTGGTAACGGAACTAAACAACCCCAATGAACCTGTAATGTTCTATAACTCTATCCTTGGGAATTATAGTTTCGATGTTTATGCCACGAAAACCTATTTCAGAGAATGCCATGTAGAAACAGTCAAGGAGGCTTTGACAAACACACAGTTGGAAGAAAGAATTAAACACCCCCACAATCCAACTGATGAGCTATCCTGTATTATAATAGATGATAGGATTAGTTTTGTAGATAGTAGTCTAATTGACATAACATGAGTTTCAACATTTTGGACACTCTATTTTGATGTATCTAACTGCTTTGAAGGTGTAGGTGCTGGAAACATTCTCATCAACCCACAAGGGAACCCGCATCTGATGGCCAACCGTTTGGAGTTATCATGCACCAACAACACGGTAGAATACAAAGGATTGTTGTATGGCCTGAAAAGGGCTATTGGTACGAAAATGAAAAATCTTGTAGTTGGTGACTCACTGATAATTGTGGATCGGGTAAACAAAAGGATATACTAC
The DNA here is from genome assembly GCA_000404065.3 of Pinus taeda. Taxonomy (NCBI): domain Eukaryota; kingdom Viridiplantae; phylum Streptophyta; class Pinopsida; order Pinales; family Pinaceae; genus Pinus; species Pinus taeda. The sequence continues at coordinate 7,631 of APFE031088981.1, read as the reverse complement.
AATTCGCCACACCTGGTAAAGTACCAACATGAGGTATGGAGCTTAACTGACAATTCTAATTGTTTTAATATCTCATACCTACCTCAAAGAAGAAGAATAAAACTCTTACCTAATCTTAGATTGAAGAAGAATAAATTTTATGTTGAATTAGTTTTCAGACCACTCGTACTTGATAACTTCTCAAACTAGCAGGTGTTCGAAGGTGACAATCAAACCCTGGAGTTCCTGGATTGCGGAAAGGCATTTGAAAATACATTCATCAATGCAAAGGAGCAGAAGTATATACTCACGGTAACCGACCATTTCACTAGATGGACCAAATCCATCCCACTTTAGAAAGTTGATGAGGATGAGGTAATCTATGTTATAGAGAAATCTATCATCAACATGTCTGGCATCCCTTACACTCTCATACTTGATAATTCTCCTTACCATTAATCTCTAAAATCGATTGGATATGCTATTAATAAATCAACCCACATAAGGCACACATCAGACTTTTATCCCCAAGGAAATGGAAAGCTAGTGCTAAACTGGGGCAAGTTGAGTAAGCCGAAAGGTGAGCAGACGAAGTTTCAACACTTATGGCTGGGCCCATTCCAAGCTGTGGAAAAAATTGGTCATGAAACTTACAGATTGAAAACCTTGCATGGAGAAGCTGAAAAACTCTCTGTTAATAACAACATCTCAAAAGATACTTCCAATAACCACCAAATGGTGGTTACTTCCAGAGTAGGTTAGAATCCATTTCATTTTTTTGTTAGTAGTTACATTTCTATCTTTCCTTTTCTTGTTTTATTGCAAGTTTACTCTCTTCCTATTTTCAATTTCAGTCATCTGTTTTCTGTCCTCTAGCCTTGTTTTCACCTCTCAAACCACTTCAGATTGCTTTCATTCCCTGATTTCGAATTTTGCACCCCTCATTAACCTGATGATGATTATGCTATTCCTAAATCCCTCATTACCTTGCAAATCAAACAAATTTTCAATCAGCCCATGAGAACTTGAAAATCAGTTGTGAAATTTAGACCAAGCCACTCATTGGCATATGTTAAGAACTGGGTAAGATCTGTTGATGACCTGGATATCTGGAGCATGTACGGGCATCTTTTTAAAACAAAATGTGTAACTACAGATGGACTGGCATGGAGGAACGCTGCATTTTGAATAAATCTCACTCACACCTAGCCTATACTTGCTTGTAAGGTTTACAGTCATTCTCCATTGGTCCCAACCACCACACTAAATTGTCCTCCACTTGTTGCATGCAAGTAAACCTCCTTTCATGGGTTAAGCTCACTGTTGTATACCTTGTGGAAAATCCAACTATGCTCTAGTCCTTGTGCCTGAAACTGGAAGGACTTATTTAAAGAAAATGAAATGTCAAGTCCTTGTGCCAATCTGGGAGGACAGATTGTTTGGGAAGCCGATTAGAATAGGGACTGTTGCTGGGCTCAGAGTACCGGTTGATACAGCAAGCCCAACCTCGCTCAAGCAGTTTAAAAATATGGCAAGATCCGTCACTGTGCCCCATTCAATCATATGAAATTATAGCATTGAAATTATTTTATAAAGTTCATATGAACATATCCACATCAATATTGATGAATGATAAAGAGCTGATGTCTTTATCCCATCTGAAGCAAGTAATGTTGAAGTTGAACCCATGCCTGTTCCTCTCTACAATTTGTATTTCAAGTTCATCGTAATACCCTAATGTTCTATTGATCCAAGGTTTAGTTGGAAATAGAGATAACTGGTTCACCCAATGGTTCGCCATTTGTTGTGGCCACAACTACCACCCTATTAAAACATGCTGTGATTGCAAATTTTAAATGGGTCCCTGTAGTGGCCAATCTAGGGTGCTAGATTAGACTAGATTTAATATCAACCAAGGTAGGTAAACTTAGAGGCACGTGTCTAAAGTCTATAGACATAAAAGGATCTCATCTACCTAACTAAGTGTCTACTGTGAAAGGCTACAACACTCCTTTACAGGAGATTGAAATATGTTTCCTCTCACACCTTAACACTCAGATCATCTAGTTTATCTAACTGTTCTAAAGAAACATCGTGTTGCTAGACTGAGTTTTCAACCCTCTTACAAGGATATTATCCACAAAAGCTCTTTCCAGCTAACACACTAAGCATTCATGAAAATCAAAAGCTATTTTAAGCACATTGAAATTTTAAATGCATGAAAACAGAGTCCACAGAGATACTTTGAAATCTAATGATCGATCAAATCTTTTACAAGATATTGTTCAATGATCTAGCAATCAAATTCTCAAGTTATCACCATGAATATTATTTGCAAGAACTTCTAATCAAATCGATAAACTCATAGGCAAGGAAATAACATTAAACGCTATTCACACTATTCAGATTCGAAAACACTATGGAAATGAAATTAAAAGTATACAAATCTCCACATAGGGCCCGTCCACGCTTCAATGGCACACTTATGAAACTTCAAGCGATGAGAATGTTAACGCATAAGCACTGTGAGGGTAAAACGATGACTGTAATTAAGTTCTGGAAATCAAAATCAAATGCAAGAGAAATGTTCTGGAAACAATACACAAGGATAATAACTGTCCTGGACAATACAATACGCCATCTTTTATCTGCTTGTCTCCTATCCTATATTCACTAAATTTGCCTCTAAATCGAATGTACATACATTATGTAGATGTTTCTGCTTTTACAAAAGAGTGATATTTTTCCTTTCTAATCTTAACTGATTTCCAAAAGCAAAATGAAATCAGTTTGGGAAACTCTGGCTTTTTGCTGCCTTTGTGACCAAAAAGGCTGGGTTTGACCAGCATTGACCATGTATCCAGGAGCTTTAGATTTGCTGTTGAATAGATCTTTCACCATGTATGTACATTCCAGATCACGTTCCTATCCTTTGTTTTGATTTTCCTGCCATGCCACGTGTCACCATAAACTATTTACAAGAAGTCATGACATCCTGTAATTTTTGTTGAAAATTTCTAATTTTTAACATAAAAATTCACAAATTAAATTTAATGTAAATTAACAACTATAATGCTTTGATTAATCAATTTCGATGGACTATGAGGGGTTTATGGGAGAAAAAGATAGACAAATGATGGATTTCTAGAAGAAAAGGATGGTAATGAAATGGTACCAACAGACCCCTTGAAGCTGGATTTTTCACTTCCCCGAATAATCTCAGAAACTCTAACTCTATGCTAGGTTAACCCTTCAATTCTTAATGGTCAAGACCTCCCCTTTAAAATATCTCTTCAACATGATTTATTTATAACCTACACTCTCGTTCCCTCATTAGATCTTTCTCAATCCTCATAAGTGTCTCTGGCAAAATAGGCCTGCTTATATAATTGCCCCTACCCTTACTATGGCCGTTCATGCACTTAATGCACAAAACCCTCTATCACACCTCATTTGCCTTCATAACTCTTTATAGCCGAAGTGCTTCGCAAAGCATACATGAATCACCCCTTTTCGCTCATCGCACTTCGCCTTGATCAAAGGTCAAAGGCTGGTTTATCATGAATGAATAAGAGCAATGCGAGTAAGTCCTCCATCACATCACAAATGGCTAATCGGCCAAGCCCCAAAGCTATATATAAAGGGCACATAAATATTCAGGCCCCAACGACTATTAACAAAGGTATATTATGTTTCGGATCCGGGACCCATCACTCATCGCTATCGGCGGGGTTCAGACTCTATGTACATGGCGCACCATAACCACTTGGACCTACTGATGATTATAAAACTGGGCGCATTAATTTTCAAGTTCGGCCTTCTGGGCGAATACACAGGTTTTTCACTTATATCCTTGTGTTTCCAGAAAAACATTGAAGTCGGGGTTTTCCAAAGGGAAGGGTAACATTACGGACTCGAAGGGATTTATGAACCTTAACATATATGTGTTTCGGGTTTGCAGCCCCATCGCATATCATATATCGGCGTGAGCCCAGGTCTTATGCACATATGCATCATGATCTGCCGGAGCCGACTGCATTATCAATTATATTTCATATATGTTTCAGATCCGAGGCTATATCGCACATCACTATCGGCCTTATCCCAAAGCTTATATATATAAAGCGCCTCTGTCTTCCAAACCCGCCGACAATTGTGAATCTGGGCATATAATATTTCATGTTCGACCTAACGGTTGGACTTTGGTTTTCCTGTGTATTTCTTTGTTTTCGAAAGATATTGAGGGCGGGGCTTTTTCAAAGGAAATCTAATACAGGTGATGTTGTGTGCAATGTGCCGTCGAGATGTGCCATTGCGACTCATTCGCGACACAATTTTTGGCTAAACTAGGGGTCATTTTCTTTCATGATAGCTCCTTTTGATTTCGCAGTGCCTTATCATTTTTTAAGTTTCTATGATGGCGAGAGCTGTTCTTAAGCATTTCTATCATATTTTATAATCACAGCTAATACGAATTATTTCTACAGGCGAGTTTGAGTGGATCCGGCGGTAGATGAAGGCATTGTATGTCAGGATGACACCTCTGCGCCATCGATGTTGTTATTGCAAAACACACTCTGCTAAAGGTGTTGGCATTATGACACAGGAGTTGTCCTTGATGGCAACTCTCTCAGATGACATATCACAATACAGTAGGTTAACAACTTAGAGTTATAGATCAGACTTCATAGAATGAAGAGAGGTATACGCAGGTTCACTATTGGCCAAGCCGTGTATACACACGGGTTCACTGTATACAAGTCGCGATACATACAAATGCACTTTCACAAAAGGAAAAGCGCGTATACCTTGGAAATTTTTGGTCCAAATTATTTGGTCCATGGTATTTTGATCCATGGTATTAGTCCAAGGTATCGGGTTCGAGGTATTGACCCTAGGTATTTGATCCAAGGTATTGGTTCTAAGTGGTTTTGGACCATGGTATTGAGAAATACCTAAAACTATAAAAGGAGGAGAAGATCATTAGGCCAAGGCACTCGAGAATTGAATATCTGATGAAGAGCAAGATCTAGTGTACAGGTTATTGGGTTATTGTGCATAGCTGGATCTGAACCAAGGATGAACCTTAGCGCTTGATGAAGGATAAGATCTAATGATGGGTCAAGATCTTAAGGCTTGAAGTGAAGTATCTTTATATGGTTTGATCATTTGTCTGAATAACTGGTGCATGTTGTAGTTTGTAAATATGATGATCTGGGTATAACTGAAGTTTAGAATTGTTGTAATGTTTAAATCATCATTTACAGATCTGTACACAGGTTCACTTTAGAAAAGGCGCGTATACACACTGGGTTTGGATATCAAAATGGCGTATACATCTTAAATTTTATTTATAGATCTGTACGCAGGTTTGCCATGAGAAAAGAGCATATGCACGCAGGTTCGACACATGGAAGTAGTGTATACCTTATAAAATATGTTTTAGCTACTTCTGTTTGCTGTTGCAGTGTTCTGGGTTCTGGCTTGGGTTCCGGTTACTGTATTCTGGTTACAACATTTTGAAAGATCATATTGAAGGGTTGTCAAAGTAATAGATTGATTCAGTTGTGGTTGGTGCAAAGGAAATTGGTTAATGCAGATATATTTGATGATTGAATGATGTTATTGATGGATCCAGTCTGAAAATTCATGAAACGTGGTCCCTGGAAGAAAAAAGAAGGTTGTAGCCTTCTATAGGTTGGCACCTACATACTAGTAAATATATCAACTAGTACAAGAGCTAGGGGGTTGTAGCTCCCTTCTAGGAGAAGCCGAAGAACGAGAGAAGGTTGTAGCCTTCTGCAGGTAGAAGCCTGCATATTAGTATAAGTCTGCACCAGTACAAAAATTGTAAAAAGAAGTTTCTTATTATTAAAAAGAAGATAGAGATGATTGCAACAGGTGGCTTTTACCCACATTAGGTTTCCACCTTATATCTTGTGTTCATGTGTGTGACTGCCTGTTCTGTTTTTACTGCACTTGGTTACTGTTTATGTGGTTTTGATGCCTTAAATTAAAGATCAACATATGATGAATTAATTGAATCATAAGTTTGCAGGATATACGATAGTTGCCTTAAACACAGTGGCGTATACACACGAGTTCCATTAATTGAAGTAGCGTATATGAATCTGATTATGGAAATGAAAAATTGTTGACTTGTTAATACTGATTCACCCCCCTCTCAGTATTATTTCCAACAAAAGGGGAGACAGTGTTAGAAAAGTTATATATATGACAAAGAAACGCAAGACATATAATATGCAGAAAAACACAAACACATAAAACCAGAGAGATACATATATACGTGGTTCACCCAGTTTAAGCTACGTCCACCCTGAACAACTAGTCCTTCCTTTCTATTATCCAACAAAATGAAGAGACACAACCTACAGTAGATCCGTTGTAATATCCTCTGTTTTCTCTCACAGTCTCACCTCTCTGTTTCTTGCTTAGAGAATACACATCTATTACACAAACTCAATACAATACCCTCATACAAAGGATGTAAGGACCTCGGGCGCTAATGCGTTGGGCATCGGGCTAGTCACCGTGCACGGTGAGCACGCGGGCAAACGACGGGTGCGACGGGCGCCCGGGCAAACGGTGGGCGCGCGGGTGCGATGGCGACACGGGCGAACGACGGAGAGGGCACGATGGTGACAAGCGAACACACGGCGGGTGGCACTGACGATGGGCACGCTTGTCTCCATCGTGCACTCTCCGTCGTTCGCCCGTGTCGCATTTGCACCCGCGGGCCCACTGTTTGCCCGGGTGCCCGCCGCACCTGCGCGCTTGTCGCACCCGGCGTTTGCCTGCGCGCCCACCGTGCACGGTGACTCGCCCGACGCCCAACGCATTAGCGCCCGAGGTCCTTACATCACTTAGGCTTGGGGGGTGATAGTTTGGTTGCCTTCTAGGGCAAAAAAAAACCCTAAACTAAACATAAGTTCTACCATCAGATCTTTCGCCTAATGAACGGTCCAGATTAACTAGAAATTACTATACTTTTACAAGGAAATTTTACATCTGCTTTTAACTTCGGGGGCGCTACCCCCGAAACCCTCGCCGGGGGACCGCTAGCCCCTGAATCCCCTAGCTGGGGGGGATTAGCCCCCGTGGACCCCCGCGGAGGGGACAAGTCCCCCCCACCCCCTGTCATGCGGAAAGAGTTATTTTTGCTGACAAAACTAACCTCCCTAGGATTCTAAGACTCTCTAGTGACAAACAAGACAATTAAGAGCAATCCTTCTCTAGACATACATTATTATATGAGAAACCAAGTGTTTTTCGATCCTACCTGAAGTCCAACGCTTGCTGTAGCAGTCTAGCCTCGTCGATCCAGATGAGCTCCTCCTTCACTTTGAAACCTGCATACACTAACAATCAAACGATTACATAACACCTGAATATTCCATAAAACAAAGCATATTCAACATATAGACCAAGGAGTATATGAAACAATTCATTAACAACAAATCATTGAGAAGAATGGACTTATTTGTATTAAGGAAACAAAAAAGAAACCATTACAACCTGAGCATTGGTGTTGTGCAAGTTCCTCCTAGGGTCCAGCAAGAATTTTCCTCTACTTTGACAAGCTCACCCACTTCCAAATGAAACAAGAAAGGATGGTAATCTCTCCTCACAAG
>APFE031088978.1:0-10127 GCA_000404065.3 Pinus taeda | reverse complement strand
TTATTTAATTTGGTGTTTTTTTGGGGCATGACTATTAATGTCAAATGTGCCCGCATTTTTAATTTAATATTTTCACTAATATCAAGATTTACATTGTGTTACTAACTTTTTCGATATTCTATTTTATATGGGTAAAGGTAGGTAAACAACATTAATGAAATATTTCATGAATATCCAAATTTATTAATATATTGCACCTATACCCAAATTAACAATTGAAATTTCATGGATGCCCACATGAAATAATTTAAAATTATTTAGAACATGTACCTCTCTTTAAATATAAATTATTTTGATTGGTTTACATATTATCATGTGGAAATTACGTAAACATTTCATGGGCACTTTTAGGCCGAAATTTCCTCTAGTGGGTTCTTGGTCCATGTTATGCCTCATGAGAACTAAACCTTCCATGAAAATAACTCTTTACATTGTCTCCTACAAAATTAAGAACCAATCTATTCAAGATGCAATATGTTGTGAAGCCCACTGGATTTGATTGGATTGAAGTTACCATCTAGTACCCAAGGAGCCTCCACGAATAAGTACTTGAGCCAATGGATATAGTTGAAGAATAAGGTTTTATCTCTAGGAAGTGTGGGTCCATTAGCATTAGACAAGTAACATATATCCTCTGACCCAATAAGCTAGAATTTAACTATTAAGACCATATATTTCATAGAAATTTATATGACTAAGACCTTTTGATAGCTCCAAAATATGGAAAGTCTACCCACTTGCCCCTGAGTATCTATTATCATTGATTAGAAACCTCTAATCCTTTTGGAGGAAATCATCTCTATTGATTCACTTAAAGTTTTTTTTTCTTGAACCATTAAAAGACTTGAATTTTCCGATCTCCATTTAGCATTGAGGGGACATTTCTTACCTTTATAGTTACTACTCCTAATTTTTTTAGAGATAAATTTCATTCTTGCAAGTGGGGATCATTAGGGTGATAACCTTCATATGTTAACTTCATTTTGCGAGAGTTGAACAACATTACCTATAGTTCCTCTAAGATTTTATGGTTTCTCTTTATATGCTTTCTCTTTTCTTATTTATGTGGCTTAGGGGAATCTTTCAATGGTTGAGTCGGGTTAGTGCTAGATATTTCCAAGATTTCTCTCTGCTCTTGTCCATGTGATTTGAGGAAATAATTGGTTATAATTTTGACTTGGTTTTCAACAATGCAAATAGGATCATTGCCCTTCCAAGATTTTACAATACATAGTTTGTCTAGGGAATAAAGGTCCATATATTTGGACTCTTATTTCTTCTTGTCATCCTCTAGATATACCATAAGAATTTATTGAAGAACTAGTTCCAAGATCTCTTTATGGATCCTATGGATAGTTTTTGTTTTAAATTCAACCTCCAAGGAATTGAGTGAATCCTTCATTACTATATCTACGGGATCATGGTCAAAATGTGTCGCTATCAATGGTTAAAGCCATCTATGGCATTAGCTATCCTTCTAGTGTATGGAGGCGAAAGGGGCTAAGGGAGCTTCAACGATAGATGATAGGCTTGGTTAATCCCTTGGGGTCCTTGCTTTCCACCAAATCAGGTGTAGTGGCTACGGAAAGAATAGGGAAATTCCTATACAGATTTCCAAATTCTCGACAATGGTGACATATAAATGTGATCTCCTCAAAATCTAGTTTTTCTTCAAAGCATCATCAAGGTAGTATATGCCAACTCATACAAGAAATCCTAAAAAGAAACCAAAAACCAACCAAACAGTTACAGTACTCATAGTTTAAAGGCTCTAAATAGCCAGATCTGTCATTATGCCACAGAAATATTTTCGGAATTTAAATTTAACGTGAGATGCTTTTGAAAACCCTTCATGCATTCACAAGAAAAATTCAAATGATAAGCCCGGAATCAAAAATAACTGGCCTCTTCAGAAAATGCAATCCATGATTCGGCTCGTTCAGCCGAAAACTTCCCCGAATGCTCGGTAATCTCAAAAAAAGGATTTCCTGCACAACTTAATTCAACCATTAAAAAAGAGGGAGAAAACGATACTAAAATCTTGATCTAGTGGAGATACCTGCGATCATATTCAGAAATTTAACCACCATTCAAACCCTAGTGATTAAATAAGATATTGTCTTTAAAATCACTCTTCATAAAGCTATCATCAATGACTGTAATTAAAAATCATGCACAGAAATAAAATATCGTACAGCATTTCCGAACGAGTAACACAAGCACAATTTCAACTCCAAAGTCTTTCTTTATTGCACAAAAAAAAATGACTACGAGAGAGCTTTATATAGCACAAGACTCCTAGATCGAATGACCCCTCACACCCCATTTAAAGGAAAATTTCCCCAACAGCTAGTTTGAGTGCTCCATGTCAAAATGATCTCGACCATCGATGAGGATCAAAATCTCTTTTAATCTCATCTGCCAAAATTTTAAATGCATTTTAATACATTAAAAAAATAAAACCTTTCATTTATTTCCTCAAAAAATTGACTTATTATTATTTTATTATTTTATTTTATTTTTCAAATTTTTATTTATCTTTTGAATTTATTTTAAATTTTATTTATTTATTTTTTATTTTATATTTATTTTAATTTTTTTAATTTTTTAATTTTTTATGATTTTTATTGGACCCTCGAACTTAGCCTTTGGAAAAACCACCTAGGGCCTAGGACTATTGAGGGGATAAAGCATTTCCTAACCCTCAAGACACTTTACATCATGACCTTTACAATTTTACATCTCAAGGCGAAAAACCCATTTGACATAGACCCTCATAAACTACACAGTTATGCGACACAAATATAATCTAACAGATCAAGCAATTTGTAATAACCTAACCAAATAATTTGGATTATTTCCAAATTACTTTTACATATACTCGAAGCACACTAAGGTTCCCCTAATATTCTAATGACAAAATCCATTCCAGCTTTGGGGTTAAGTTGAAGGAAAACTCTGCTGATCATGGATTGGTGAGACAAAAAACCTTTCGAAAGGTAGATTATCACTAGAAAATTAGTTTTTCCTAACATGACTCAAATCTTCTAAGATTATTTACAATTTACACATGCAGACTGGGTTTACAACATAACATGATCAGGTTGACGATGACAGTTGAATGGCACGGACACTTCGATCAAGCGCTATCGCTTTTGCGAAAAAGCGGGTGTACTGCTATGGGTAGTTGACACGAAGTGGTCAACACATCTCATCTCCTCCATTAGCAAGGATGAGATTATTTAATCAAACAGAAAGTTAGTTGCATTGCTACCTATTGTAATAACGAGACTATTCAATGAATCTAGTAGAGAACACAACAAACTAGTGCACTTATCTTGATCTAAAATTTTGATATCGACAGACGATAACTCACTTACCACATTATTAAATGCATTCAGATGCTCTGTCACCAAGTCTCCATCTTTCATCCTCAGGTTATACAGCATTTTCCGTAGGAACAATTTATTCACCAAAGACTTATATTGGTACAAAGTCCCTAACTTTTCCCACAAACACTTCACCGTAGCTTCCACTGATACATTCAACAAAACTAAATCTGAAACACACAATCATATTGTGTTCTTTTCCTTCCGATCCAACTTATTCCATTCTTCATCAGACACTCTCATTGGTTTAGTACCCGGATCTACTGCAATCCACTAATCTTTATCCACGAACAGATCCTCCATCTTGAGTTTCCACAACTCAAAAATATGACCATTAAATTTTTCGATCTCTATCTTTCCACTGCTCACCATCTTCTTTCACCGCTAGAATCAATCCCGCTGATCTCCCACTGAACGGGGTCTACCAAAAACCTGAGCAAAACCCCTCAGCAACAAAGGTGTCCCCTTGAAGTGAAAACAACTCTGATACAAAATGTAGGTTTCAACCATGTACAGAAATTACCTACATACAAATTCTAAAACATAGAAAATAAACAATGTGAGCGCATAACACATAAAACACATATACACAGAGATTTTCCCCTCGATCGTAAAATCAGGACTACCAGCTTGATTTTTCATTTTATTCCTTTCAATGTTATAATACATATTTATACATGTCAAAGCATCCAATACCATGGATCGAAAACCATCATGTCCAAAACCATGTATGAAAATCATGTACAAAACTATAGAGTGGTGTTACCTACTCCCCTCAAACCCCCCATGACTTCCCCCTGCTATGCAATTGGTGCAACGGAGGGGGGCTACGCCCCCCTCTTAACCCCTCGGTTAACTATGTGGGCTAGTCGTGGAAATAATATAACACAAGCCAGCAATCCTGGCTCCCAATTTTGCAGTGGCATAATTCTCACAAATTATGTGATCCATCCGTGCCTCACATCTTACTCCTATGGGTATAGGATCCATATATCAAGGGATAATCTCATGGATACCCCATGACCCTCCTCCCACCTCGCCACACAATGAACTCTACCATCCCATCTTTGAATGGTGTACCCAAAAACTACCAGAAGCCTACATGACCTTTTGTAGAACAAGTATATCATCCCCTATGTTGCATGACCCTGCAATGCTCTAGAATGCCCTACCGAAGGTGTGTCATAGAAACCTCCCATATTCATTATAACCCTTAAGGGGGTACTCAGGGGAAAATCATATGCCCTCTCTACAACATACCATGTCATCCCTATCTGTCCATGTGTTAGGATGCACATAGTTTGTTTTCCCCAATCCAAAAATCCTCTCCTATCTCTGATACTTGGGGTCACATCCATCCGCCTCAAGTGAGTCTCTTGCACCCTACTCCTTATGGTGAGGGAATCAAGGGACAACAACCAACTTCTTTGTGACTGTATGTAAGCCCTTATCGATATACTCAAGAGGTGCTCATCGCTGCATATCTCTATACACCACCCAATTCCACAGCTAGGGGCTGAGTTTGTGTGCAGTAACGTACATCCTGTCACGGTTGCCACCTTTAGTACCACACCTCCATGAACGTGAATGGGTGGACCTCCCATCCTAACCCTCTTAGAGAGATCTAACAGGCAAGCCTCCCTACGTGCTAGGGGTGGTGTCACTAAGGTGCTACTACCTTGTGTCCTCTGCACCCCACATATCCATAGGAAGTCTTCATCCCCATACAATACTCTGTCTCGTGGCCTATCGATGCCATTGTTGGAAATAATACTGAGAGGGGGGATGAATAAGTATTAGTAAAATCAATAACTTTTTCTTTTCATATTTTGATTTGTATGAGTATATCCAATAAAGGTAACTTGCATGTCCATGTAACTCTATTTAAGGTAGTTGGTGTATATCCAACAAACTTATGATTCAGTCAATTCATCATATGTTAATCTTTAATCAGCGCATTAGTACTTCATTAACCATATAAATAGTAACCATGTAAAGTAATAACAAAACAAACCATCACACATAAGAAACATACATGAACGCCAAGATTTAAGGTGGAAACACACTGTGCAACAAAATTCACCTGCTGCTATCTTCTTTTAATATAAGAAAAACCTGTTTACAATATTGTACTGGTGCAAACTCATACCAGTACACATGCACACACCTGTATAAGGCTACAACCTTCTCTCCTTCTCAAGCTACTACTAGAAGGGAGCTATAACCCCCTAGCTCTTGTATTAGCCGATCCATTTACTAGTACATAGGTGCTGACCTAAAGAAGGCTACACCCTTCTCTCTTCTTCCAGGGACCTCGTTTCATAAATTTTCAGACTGGATACTCCTGGAACACAACACCACAATTTGAAGTCCATGTTTCATCAAATTTTCATACTAGACCCACCAGCAACATTGAAGCTCAAAATAAATCATTACTACAATACAACCATCAAATACATCTGCATCAACAAATCACTTAAACTCAATCATCAATCTCTAAATCTACCACAACTCAATCAATCATTGAAAACCCATCATCACTGAAGGAAATGAAAATCACTCAATCTAAAAATTTAGAACAATGTCACCAAAACATAATGCAAAACCCAGAACTCTGCATCAATCATCAGAACCAACTACAACTTCAAACATCATTTTTTATACTATATACGATACTTTATTAGGTTGAACCTGCGTGTATACGTGCTTTTATCAAAGCGAACCAGCATACAAATCTGCAAATACTAACTTAAAAACTTCACAGTGATTCCATACTTTAGTCATACCAAGATCATAACATTTACAAAATAAAACATGCGTCGGTACTCAGATCCAAACTATCCATGATCAAGCCACATAATGACAATTCATTTTAGGTCTTATGATCTTGATCCATCATCCATGATCAACCATATAGTTGCATCCTTAGTTCAGATCAAGAAAAGCATGAGAAACCCATAACCTACATATTTGATCTAACACTTCATAAGATATTCAATGCTTTCACCCACTGGCCTAATGATCTTCTCCTCATATAGTTTTATGCCATTATCAATACCTTAGATCAAAACCACTTAGGACCAAATACCTCGGACCAATACCTTGGACCAAATATCTCAGACCAATACCTGGGACCCAAAACCTTGATTTTCTATCCCATACATGTCTTTGAAAGTGTGTTTATATGTATACACTCTTTTTGTTCTATGTGCCCGGATGTATAGGCTACTTTGACAAAGTGAACCAATGTATACCTCTCTTTCTTCAATCTCTGGAGTCTGATCTATAATCCTTTGATGTTAATGTGTTACACTGTGAACTATCATCTATGTGAGTTGCCATCAAGGACAACACATATATGATAATGCGAAAAATGACCTCCTTTGATCAGCCCCTACAAGGGTATGTTGATCATCACGCAGCTCTACCCTTGATCCACATGCCAGGACAACACTTAGAGTCCACCTACTCTGCTATCGATCTAGCTATACACTAGTGCTGCTTGAAATTCTAATATAAACTTGTGGGTGTGTGCCCTCAATCCCCAGATCGAGCGAATAACTACTACCATTGTCGAATGAATCCATGATGTGATGGGGAATTCCATCTTGATCCCAAAAATAGTTTTGCCCTCAAGCCCCTCTAGCAAGTCATGGCCCCGACTGAAATATGGCCATCGATACATCCTAACACCTAGCGTGCTCCATCGGGTACCAGCTCAACACCTCTCGCCATCCAACCCCATGAGAAGCATCAAATGTAAGAGCACCAATATATGTAATAACGCCACCCTGTTATTCATGAGTGCTACGCCCTATGCAACTCATATTGCCTCATCTCACTATCATTGTCAACATATACAATCTGTCTAGGTAACTCAACCACTCTCCCATCAACATGTAGAGGTAACCTAACAATACTGCCGGCCCACTCTATGTAAGCCTCAAGAGAGCTATTGACTGGATGTACTATAACTTTGGCAGTTGCGTGCCATCTGCCTCCATCATGGACTCAACAAGAGTCCTAAGCTGCCGTACCACATGTAGCTCCTCAAGCATAACATCCTCATCTAGATCACGTTCCTCAAGGTGCTTTCCTTCCCACTGTAGCAAGCGGTCATCTCGGAACTTTGTCACTACTCGAGGTACCTCTATGCCTATTGGCACCTTGCCAATGGAAGGTCGTATGGGTTTGTGCCCAATTGTCGCCACCCACATGTCAATCGAGGCTACTAAAGGAAACTCGTGCAAGGGTGGCTCCTATGTGAGACTAGGTGTATCTACGTGCTCCTCGTGACCTTGTGTAACCCCAACATCATGCTCAACCTCCTCCTCCTCAAGCTTCTAATATCTAAAGCCATGTCTCCACCAACAAAAGCACATCCTAGTCTCACCCTCTAATTGTCCCTGGCCTGTCTACTCCTTTTGAGGAGATCCAGTGCCCTGATTTTGTCGTCTCTCCCCATATGGTGTAGATATTTGTACTCCCATGGCTTGTGCGCCTCCCTCAACTGAGCCAACCTCTCATCATTCCACTGAATTCCACCCAAAAATTCTGGCATACTGAATCTCCTTTGAGCCATGGGTGGTGTACAGTGTAACCTGTCACTATGCATACAAGCCAAAATCACCCATGATCTAGTTAGCTACCCCACAACTAACCAAGATCATGGCTCTGATACCACTGTAGTATTCCAAATTGAGATTTACAGCTAATAAAAGACACGTGAACTAGGATATAAAAAATAAAATCATGAATAGGCATGCACCATCAAAAACATCAAGAAGCTAGGCAAATAAGTTGAGACATTTTATTAAATTATGAGCTCTAAGGAGTACATATAGGAAGGAACAAGTTAACTTGGGCTTGAATAAGAAATTTGGAGCAAACCCAAGTGAAGGAGATGACCGCAAGAGCTAGGAAACTTTTCCGCAAAATCCTTCTGCACAAACGTAGAAATTGGAAACTACTCTTGGACTAGAAATGATGAAAATGACCCTTTGTGATGCCCAAAATCACCTGAAAATGTAGTTGTAGCTTCTCCCAAAAATACTCATCTAAACCCAGAAAGGGATCTGCCCCAAACCAACCACCCGCAAACCCACAAAATGATGCAATTACCCTTTGAATAATAAAATGTACTATTCAACGAAAGGATATTTCTGGCCTAAATACTACTCAGCAAATTCTGTAAATTTAACCCTAGACTCCTTTCAACAAACCCACAAAAAACTAGGAAGGGATTTGGCTAATTCTGACCTTCCAAAATTTCCCCATTTTGGCACTAGGCCCTCGTGAACAAAGCGTGCATCCCCGAGTGTTGAAATCTTCTCGAACCCTCCTTATGCCTACTCACTCTACTAAGGAAGTGTTTTAGCAAATTTCCTGTGTAGTAGGAGAGGTGTCCTACCACAAATTTCAACACTTAAGAGCTGAGCCCGACACCACACAAATTTTTCCAATATCCCGTCTACGTAGGCGATGGAAAGAGAAATTCATCCGTCTCAAAGGCAATAATATCTAACCCAAAAATTCTCCACAAAAATTAGTCTTCCCATGGAGCAACTTCTCTAAATTTCTCCCAACAAAGACCACTCAAAAATAGCTGAAATAAGTGGCACTAGATTGATCAGATATTGATCGAGCACTTTAATGATAGCTCAAAATTCAAAGTGTTCAAAAGAGTGTCAAACCTGAGCGACTGGATAGATCTCGCTTCTTGATTCTGGCGCCGTGAACTTTTTGAAAAATTGACAACGTAAGAAGAAGTTATTGCCATTTGAAAAGTTTAATAAATAGCAATTTCCAAGGATAATTGATTTTTGGGAAATAATAAAAAAGAATATTCCAAGGAATAGTCTTTGGAATATTCCCCAAAATATTCCTTTTGGGTGACCAATCAAGAGTTGACACGTGGCAAACCTGGAGGCCGCCACGTGGCCATGGAATGGTCATGTAAAGTTATGCTCGGGATCCTGGGGGATCGAACGCGTGACCTCCGGTAAGACCTGAACGCACGCTACCGACTCCGCTATGGTGGATCTTAACAAACTACAGTCAAATGTTCTATTTAAGTTTTAATGGATTGCGATTTGGGGGTTAGGACCGCAAGAGGTCTTACCAACGAACGCTCCCCAAAAGCGATCACATGTGTGTCGATTGAAATTAACCACATGCTGTTTGCATGTTGACTACCAACCCAATGTTATCCCTAACCACTAGGTATAGTACCTATCACATGCATGCCAAACACTCATAGTTATGGTCAGCCTTGGTGGTCAAGCTTGGCGGAGCGGTAAAAAAGGGTAGTTATGCCAAATTAGTTACAGTTAATTGCAGTTAGCCAAATTTAGTTGACCATCACTAGGAGTTACTCATTAAATGCACTCCATAAGTGATTTTCGACCTAACAGAGTGAACCAAGAGGCTAGATAGGTTAATTGAAGCCTTCTGAAGCCAATGGAATAGTCTACAGAAGCTAAAGAAGCCATCTTGAAGGATATTTTCATCCAAGGAGATTATGGAGCTCATGACCACCAAAGGTTGGAGGAAGTTGCAGGAGCTACCAATATCCGTTCTCAGTGAACCAACCATCATTCCTAATTATAGTGAGCCTTCTCAATCCATTGCAAGGGTTTATAGAAGCATCTGAAGGCTTCAAAAGGCCGAGATGTGACAGGGAAGTTTGAGGCAACCTAGTGCTATCTGTGGAGGAAGGCTTATATCGGGGATGTAGTG